>BJCM01267455.1:0-19902 GCA_018326385.1 Flaveria bidentis | reverse complement strand
CCTAGAGTTCTCACAAAAAAAGCTAGTTCTCATTTGATCCCTCCCCTATATATATATATACACACATATATATATATACATATATATATATATACATATATATACATATATATATATACATATATATACATATATATATATATGTATATACATATATGTATATACATATATATGTATATACATATACATATATGTATACACATATGTATGTGTATGTATATACTTATGTGTGTATGTATATACTTATACACATATGTGTGTGTATGTATACATATGTGTGTATGTATACATATGTGTGTATGTATACATATGTGTGTATGTATACATATGTGTGTATGTATACATCTGTGTGTATGTATACATATGTGTGTATGTATACATATGTGTGTATGTATACATATGTGTGTATGTATACATATGTGTGTATGTATACATATGTGTGTGTGTGTGTGTATATATATATATATATATATATATATATATATATATATATATAGGGTAAGGTTCAAATGAGAACCTTGTGTTATTGCGAGAACTTGCGAGAACCCGTCAAAATCAACATAAATCATAATTTTTCTTATTGCAATAACATTATTGCACATATACAACATTATGATATTTTATGTATATGTGTGAATTCATAAGTGTAAATAAGTTTACATCGGTGTAACTTTTACTTGCAACTTTAAATATATGTGATTTTTTTCAAAACTTACACCAATGTAAATTCTTTTACACTTGTGAATTTACACATATACATAAAAGATCATAATCTTCTATATGTGTAATAATGTTATTTAAACATAAAAAATAATGATATTCATTGATCTTGATGGGTTTTCGCAAGTTCTCGCAATAAAAGAGGGTTCTCGCTTGAACCTTTTCATATATATATATATATATATATATATATGTGTGTGTGTGTGTGTGTGTGTGTATATATATATATGTTTATATATATATGTGTATATATATGTGTATATATATGTATATGTATATATATACATATGTATATATATATGTATATACACACACGTTTCTAAATAGATCCACATTGAAACAAAACTAATTTCAAGTAGATAATCCACTTGTCAAAATGTTTGGTATTATAATATGAGAGCAAAAGAGAGTGTCCTAACATTTATATTATTTGTTGCAGCTAAAATAATATTTACACTCATTTAGTCATTTATATGAGTTTTATAGTTCTCAATTAAAATTAATTATGTTTTAAATGTCACTTAACCTAATCACATCTTGATGTGTATATAATGGTATTTCCTCTTATAACATTAAACATTCTGTAGTTAACACAAGTGTTAATAAAAAAATAAATTACATATTTTTTTAACAATACTTTTTCTTTACAACATCTAATTTTATCTAATCTTACACTTATAACGACCACAACTATATGATCAGATGGGTGTGGGTGTTCAATGTTATAAAAATTCAATAGAAGACAAATCTATCCATTGTTTTGAAAACCGGATCCGACCATACTGTCAAATCGGGAACCGGATTTTTCTGTGCTTAAAACTATTTTGGCATTGACCGGTGGTCAAATCGGGAACTAGACCGGTTGGACCGGTCAAACGGATTTTTCATATATATATATTTACTTTTTTAGTATTATATATATATATATAATTTTATTTGATTCTTATATTTGGTACGACCGGTTGAACCGGTGCAACAAGTAAACCTGTAAAACAATGTTTTCAGAACCAGATCAGACGTCTTACTGGTTTGGTGGTCGGACCGGTTGAACCGGATTTAACTATATTTTAATTATATTTATATATGTAGTTAAATATAAGTAATTTATATATGATTTATATATATAATTTATAGTTATATATAAAACTTAACTATATTTGTATATGTAGCACACTAATTTATGGTTTAACACCCAGTTTTTACCCACTAAAATAAAAAAAAAAATAATCAAAAACCGGTCCGGTTTCCCGATCCGACCAGCGGTTCGGGAAGAACCGACCGGTTCGACCGTTCAAAACCGATTCATAGCGACCCGGACCGGTCACTGGACCGATCCCCAGTCGAACCGGTCGGACCGGCCGGTCCGATCCAGTCGCGAAAACACTGCCGTAAAATGTTCGGTTCAGTTCCCGATCCGTATTTCATTTAAAGTTTAAAGAATATGTTGTGTTTAGAAAGAGACAATTGCACAAATAACGAAAAACTCACCACCGAAAGCGTAAGGATCAAGAAACTCATCAACATGCCATCCAGGCAAAGTTTCAGTCAAATACTCTGCAATACTCCTCACCTCCATTGAACCACCTTCTTCATGACTCACGCTACAATTCGATCCATCATTGTACGTCGAATCACTCCGTTGATCCATCGAAACACCGAATCCTTTCGTGCTTTCGATCGAACCGATTGAATTCGTTGACGCCGGAGTTTGGTAAAATGCTTCATCATAACAGGATAACGACGACGAGAGCCTAACTCCGGTAAGTAGGAATCGAGTGTGTTTCTGTGTGTGTTCGTTCGTTTTGTGGATCGGAATGTCGCATTCTCTGCATAATATTGCTCGATCCTCTTTGCAAAACAGAAACGCTCTTCTCTCCTGATTGTTTTACAACAAAATGCATGATGATAATAATAATAATATTAATAATCGTTAACAGATTTGAATTCAGTAACATATGCACAATTGTGATAGAATCATGCATCGATTTCACCGGATTTGAACATCGTTAGTTACATATGCACGAAATTCTGAATTCGATTGATGAAATTGCTATGATACTTTACGTAATTCGATCTTCTGAAATCAATGACGGAATTAAGTATGAATTATGAAATTGATGCATTAGAACTATCATATATATGATCAATTACGATAGAATCATCCATCGATTTCACCGTATTTGAGTTTCGTTACACATGCACAAATTTCTGAATTCGGATTGATGAAATCGTTAAGAAACCGTACAGAATGAGATATTCTGAAATCAGTGACAGAATAATGCATCATTCAATCATATTTGATCAATTACGATAGAATCACGCATCAATTCACCGTATTCAAATTTCATTACACACACACAAACACACAAAATCAAGCCTTTGTTTCGTTAGATTCCTCATTTTAATCTATGAAAAGCTGAAATTGTTGAAGTACCTGACAGATATCGCAGCGAGGTGCGTCTTTGAAAGACGGATGAAGGAGTGAGAAGCGTGTGTGTTTTCCGGCGAGCGTGTTAGCGTGGTGAACACGGTGGTCGCAGGCGGAGCACAGGGAGGCTTCATCGGCGGTGCAGTAGACAATGGCCTCCGACTTCTGACATACGTCGCACTGGATCTTCATTGCTACTACTACGGTATTGTTATAATTATTGTTATTGTTATTGTTATAATTATTGTTATTGTTATGGGTGTTATAGTTATTGTTATTGTTATCTGTATCGTTATTGCTGGTAGTGTAGAGTGAGGTTTGGGAATCGTAGGATGTGATGACCCCTATGATAAGGAAGAGTGGGTATATATGGGGAAGTTGGAATAGAAGGGATGGGGAACACAGGTAAGCTGTTTGTTTGTTTGTTTTGATTTGGTGTTAATGGTAGGAGGTTGGGACAAATGAAGTGGCAACTTTGGATCAAGTGGTTGGGGAAGAATGGAGATGAATGGTGGATTTATTATAGGAAGGAAGAACAAATTTTAGGAAAAATTGAAACCTGAAACACTTAGAAATAGATTTTTAAGTATAGGACTTATACGATATTAGTTTTAAAAAAATTCATGAGTTTAGAACGGTTCTGATATTAGATCAATTATTTGAACATGTTTAATATATAATTTTGAAAGATATAAAAAAACAATGTGGTGAGATAGTTAAAATTTTAAAATTATAGAGTTATTAGAAGTATAGTTTACTATTTAATATTTAAGTCGGTTTTTGAGATTAGTTTAAGATTGAATATCAGGTAATGGGAATCCAACGGATATTTTTTTGGTACATAAGACTAGAAACAAGTATACTTGATACCAATGAGCCTGATGGGTACTAAGTAACATGTACCGATCAATAGGTATGAGACCCGGTATGTGACAAAATTATATAATTAAAGTTGATACTTATAATATCAATACTACTTGACTCGTTGTCATACATAGATGATAATTAAGATCTATAGTTTATATTAAATGAAAGGTTAGAGGGAAAACATATCAACTTCTGATTAACTTTAAACTGTATTTTATGTCTCTCTCTCATGTTATAATAAATTATAATGATTTTATCATGTTAAATTATAATGATTTTATGTAAACAACAATCAAATGTTTAAATTATATTTTTTATTATAGTAACTTATTAATTCATACTAGACTATATTATTTATATTATATTTTATTTTAAAATATATTTTTTATTTTTATTATAATTTCTTAAATATTTATTAATTTTCTTTCACAACTGATAGACATTTAACATACTAAACATTTATAAAACTAACAATTTTAACATAGTAAATTTATTACACTCATATGAAAATAAATTTCCAACTTAGTAAGAAAATATAAGAATATAACCTCATCCTCTAGGTGAAACTTGAAAGCGGTTATAAATATGGGACCACATCTGATTTTGAGATATCTATTTGTTCTTTATCCTATTAAAGAAAATTTAATTGACACTATTTTTCTACTTTAGTGAACCGAGAAGGCGAGAACTTACTATGGTTTTAGTTGGCTAGAAGAGACTTCCTCATGAAATCCTCATCCTTTTACTACTCAAACAACCAAAACACTTAAAACATAATATGATATTTAACGTCAGAAATTCATCCTAAACTTAACAAGCCTACCATCCACGATCGATGTGAATTCACATGTGTTTCAGTTATTCTTTATGAACTCATATTATGTGTTGAGGTTTGCCGCATTATCCACATATGTGGCTTACATAAGAATATAAGATGCTACAAATGATATCAAATTCATTTGTGGACAAGGTCCACATACATAGAAGTTGTAGAGTTATCACTTTTTTAATCGTTAATTGGATCACACAGAGGGCCTGGCCCCACCTGATAATTTCTTTTACTCGAGTACAAAACCTTGGGGCACTAGGCCGACATGTCCCAGAATGGAAGCTTGTACAATCAGTCTGTCCCCATTCCTCTAAAAACAAAGACTACCCTTAGAAGGAAACTAAACATTAGATGAAAAAACCCTCTGGATCAACCTGGAACCCTTATAATTATTTTTGGCAAATTGGATTTTAATAATGCAAACTATTACCTATTGGCCGATAATAATTAATACTACAAATTTGACCGCTAACACTCTCAACTTTCACTTTTATTACCAATAATAGTACCAGTGACATAATTTTCAATTTATTTTACGTTTGATTTGGATTCAATTTGGTTTGCAACAATAATTATGAATGAAACGGAGAAACATACAAGCTAAATTGATACTAAAATAGATACAAATCGAACGTAAAAATTTGAAAATTATGTCATTGGAATTGTTGTTGGTAATAAAAGTGAAAGTTGTAAGTGTTAGCGGCCAAATTAATAGTATGAATTTTTATCGTCAAATAAGTAATAGTTGGATTATTAATATTCAATTTGCTTTTTTTTGTTACATGTGGAACTTAAACCTAAGATCACTTCAATTTTAATAAATTCTTAGAGGTATATCACCTCAATCACTTTCGCTTGCTATTTGGTTTATATATTTTTGCTCAACAAAAAACATTTTTATTAATTAGCAAAAATCGCAACCACCAGCAAGATGTCGTGCTAATTAATGACCTTTTAAAATTGTTAATTGAAGTAGCCTTTGTTTTCGATTAGTTTTATTTTTTTTGTTATGCTTCTACTATTTATTTTATCATCACTTGCATTATGAATAAAAAGTTGATATTTACGAAATAGTAAATGAAAAATAAATAAAAAAACATCTACATTGTAAAAAATAAAATTACTACATACTTTTAAATGTGGTCATACATCAATATTTATTTATTGCTATTAGTATATCAATATTCATACCTTATAAAGTAATAATCTATATGTCAACCATAATTTTTGGTATAAGATCCCAATAATCGAGATATTTATATAAGATTTTAGTTCAAAAGTAATTTTTTAATATTATTTTCTTAACGATAAATGTACAACCATACTTCGTAGGATATGTGTTATCTTAATCTGACCCATTTATCCGTTTCCCAGCTGAAACCACACCCCCAATCCCCTCGGAGAAAACTCATTGCTGAGAAAACCCTTTGACTCAACTCGAAGCATTTTCACTCAGAGTGACTTGAACCCATGACCTCCATTTTATTTACATGTCATTAGTACATCACCTTAATCAGTTGGGCTAAGAATCATTGGTATTTTTTAATATTATTTAAGTATACTTTTTTAAAAAAATTATATGGTTGCATTTAATGAGAATGTTATACTTAAATTAAAACTAGTTTAAAAATAAAAGATGATACATCCATTCATTCAAAGAAAATATCGTTAATTATATCTAATTTTTTAATGCCCTTTAAATAAATTAATAAATAGGTCCAGTATGGAAGACTATATTTTAACTAGTGTTAAACCCCTGCGTTGCGGCGGGCATAAAACCGTAAAAAAATCAAGTTGAACCGTTGTTTGCAAATCATGCAACAAATGTAAGAAAAACAAAACACATGTGTTGTTGAATACATTTTCAACTTTGTATAAAACCGAAATCGTCACAAACCCATGCGTAACGGCGAGATCCTCATCATGAAAAAAAATAAAAAGTATATTTTAGCTGAGGTCGGTTTCTTTCAAAATCTATACCAAAATGTAGTAAAAATAAGCATGTCGTAATTACGTATTTGTAATTTTATAATATATTATAATTTAAAATTTATAAAAAAATATGTTTAAATTTAATTATAATATTAAAATATTAAAAATATTAAAATACTAAACATGAGAAAAGGACAAAGAGAAGAGATAAATAAATGCTATAGTTTAAGAAAATTAATTATTTACCATAAAAAACCATGTATTCAAAGGTTTTACTATAAACTTAAGAGATTCTTATTATGGCTTCTAAAGTATAATTAAAGTAAATGCTGGATAGTAATTAAGAATTTAATAATTAAAGTAAATGCTGGATACTAATTAAGTTGGTTTTAATGATTGTATAATAAATGATTATAGACTAGATCTTTGTAGACCGATGTAAATAGTAATACCCTTTCAAATATGTTTTTTAGTTACATTTGAAAAACATTTTACAAATACAAGGGTTGTCGTTAAAAATTTAAATAAACAATACAACATCTTAGGTATTAGATATCAGGTATAATGATGAGAAATATAAATCAAGTATAATATAATATAGTTTAACGGATTAAATATTTACTTGTATCTTAATATTATATAAACGTACAATCTTTCATATATTGAAAAACACATTTAAAATACATAAAATAAACATAAAAATCATATTAAATGTATTTTCCAATATAAATTCTTTTAATAGTTCACCACTCATAGCCCATCATTTATTATAATAGTAATAATAATAATAATAATAATAATACTTATTATTATTGTTATTATTATTATTATTATTATTATTATTATTATTATTATTATTAATTCACCACTCATAGCTCATCATTCACTATCTCCAATATCTCCAATATCTCCAATATCTGCGTGAGTTTTTCTGAGACAGAATATCATTCGTTCATATTTATTTTGATGCTATAGGTCTGGCTCATCAAAAACACCATAAAAAACTCATTACTGTGAAAAAGTCCCTACAATTATATCTGAATCTAAGTCTTAAAATATACGAAGCTCAAACCATCATGGAACAGAAGACCATTGCTAGGCTGCTAGCCCATCCCTTATTAATGCCTTTCTCTTTTGCTTTTTAAAAAATCATCGCGACCCCGCAGTCCCAACAATCACATATTTAGGTTTTTTTATAAACCAATAGACCAACTAGTTCATTTTACTTGAAAGGTTAATATTGTAATAAGCAATCTTAAAGTTTTACGACATATATATTAACACCTAAATTAAAATAAGCTATGGAAATACTATTTTTAATTTAGATATTGATAAAATATGAATCATGAAGTAGTATTTTGAATTTTTGAAAGGAAAAATAAAAAAAAAATCAGTTAAACCACCGATCCAGTTCACTGGTTCAACAAATTGGCTCAAAACAGCTAGCTTGAATCGAGGTTGTTCAAAAAAATTCAACCGAACTAATTATGTAGACAGTTACTGATCACACACTGGTCTAACGAACTGTTTAGTTTTTTGAACACTACTTGAAACACAGTAAAAGACAAAAATACTTTCTTTACTTCATTTCTCTATCTTTCTAAATAGATCATATTTCCTCTCTAGTCTTTGACTGAAATCCCATTTACAGAAAGGATAAAAAAATATTAATAATTCTTTTGACCCATATTGGAATAATATATTTTCCACATTTACCATTTTAAAATTTTCAAAAGGCAAAAAAGGTATGGCAAAAAGCCAAATAGGGCATGTTCTAACTCCTTTATATGAATATAATTCTATTTAATAACATGTTAACTTATATACAGAAAATAAATATTATTATAGATATATATTAGGGTAGGATTATTATAAAAAAAGAGTAAATTACTATTTTGGTCATTGTGGTTCGATCATTTTAACCATTTGAGTTCAAAAAAAAAAATTCTAACAAATTAAGTCTTATGGTTTGTATTTTATAACTCTTTCAGTCCAATACATTAATAGAGTTAGATTTTTCACTTAGTTTCTAATAAAATAAGCAAAATGTCATTAGACTGAAATAGTTATTTTTAATAACCTTAGCGACCAAAAGCGTAATTTTACTCTTACATAAACACACACACACACACACACACATATATATATATATATATATATATATAATACTATATATATTATATACAAAATGTTTTTATTTTTATTTTTCAAAGATTTTTAAATTTTGTTTTTAAACCCTTGGTTTTTAACGTCATATTTAAACTATTCATCTTATCTATAGAAATTTTAAAACCATTTGGTTTATTAAACTTTTTTTTTTAAACTGTTAGGATTACTTAAACGTCCTTTGTAATCTGCTGTTTTATTTAAACCGTAATAGTTGTTTTAACTGTTATTTTATTTAAACATCTTGTTTATCTGTTCAATTCTATATAGCTTCTTTTTTTTTATAATTTTGGTATTATTTATGCAAGTTTTTTTTAACCATTTGGCCTGTTTAAACGTAATTATATGATGTTTTTTTATTTGAACATCTTTTCACCATTTGTTTATTAAAAAGCTTTTTTTATTACCATTCATCTTATTAAATCATTTTTTTTTCTCTTTTCGATTTTTTTATTGTCTTCTACTCAAGTTGAATTGAAAGTGATTTATACTTATACGTCATTTGTATTTTTTAGGATTAACTTGAGTTTTGATTATTACAATTAGGGCTTATACGATATTAAAATTACTTGCGTTTAGTTTATTTAAAAAACTTTAAGTTGTTCGTTGTGTTTGAATAACCAATCGGTTTTACAAAATGAACGTTTAAATAAGGCAGCCCAATTTAGAAGGAAGATTAATAGTTGAACGGTTTAAAAAGCCATTTAAATAAAACATTTAAAAAGCGTAAAGATTTTAAAAGACATTTAAGTAAGATGAAAGATTGAAAAATAAGTTTAAATAGCCGACTATTATAAAGAATAAGTTTAAAGAACATAAAGATTTTAAAGCCAAACGGTTTGAAGATGAATGATTTTAAAAATTGTTTAGAAAACCAACCTTTTAAAAAATATTATAAAAACAAATTGTTTAGAAAATGATGTTTAAAAAACAAAATGGTTTAAAGAAACGTTTTTTTAGTAATTATATTATCGGGTTAATATCCAAATGATTTAAAAATATTTTTAATAAGATTAGAAAGGATATTTAAGTAAGTCTAACAGTTTAAATAAGAAATTTAATAAGCCAAACGGTTTTAAATATTCTGTAGATAAGATGAATGGGTTAAATACGACGTTAAAAACCAAGCGGTTTAAAAATAAATCTTGAAAAACTTTGAAAAATAAAAATAAAAACATTTCATGTGTGTGTATATATATATGTGTGTGTGTGTTTGTGTGTTAATAAGAGAGTATCACACCCTGGCTAAAGCTGAAACACCAGGACATGATGAAATTGAATTATAAGATCATGATAAGGAGTACTAAAGGAAATTAATTATTAAAATCGAATAGTTGGTTACACCCAATCCTAATAACAAACAAAGTAAACAAGTAAATAAGTCTTCATTTTATTAAAAGTCTAAATAGGTCCAACTAAAGCTTATCCTTGAATTCTAGTGTGAGCAAAACAACGAACTTAATTTTTATTACTTGAAAACAAGCTAAAATATGTCAACTAAAAAGTTGGTGAGCACGTAGGTTTAAAAGTATACATATAGTAGATAACAATATACAAACCAATATACAATTTTCAAAATACAAGTAAGTAAACTATTATAAAGTATACATATAGTAAATAACCATGTATAAACCAACAAACAATTATCTAAATACAAGTAATTAAACTATTATACATGAGTCCATAACCAACCCAATAATCGAATGTCATCCCGTCTAACCCCCTAACACAAGATGCCAGACTAATAGAATGTTTGTCTAGCATGTTGTTTCCGAACATCCAGCTCATTTCAAGTAAAAAAATACGTTGACTCAAAGGACGCTCGGGATTGATCGGCATGCATCAACCCGAGTACTAAATGGGCTTGTTAGGCCGATACATCTATCTTTGTACTCCCATGGCTTCCTCGAAGTTAATAATTGTGTGGATTTTAAAAAATAGATGGACTTTATAGTAAAAAGTGCCATAGAATACAACAACATGTATAATCTGTTTAATTTTACTAGCATAAGAAAGTTGTCATCGAATTTGCAAAAGACTAGTTTGACTTTAGAATTTGAATTTCCAGTCTAATATAGAGAACATGTTTCTACCTCAAAATATGAAAGAAAAATGGGCTATGAACTCACTTTGTAAACTAGGTGGGTTGATCTTACAACTTGTAGTAACTTGGAGTGAGAATTGCCCCAAGCAAGTTTATTTAGTTAGTTTATTGTATTTGTCGATAGTTGAGGGGTTGCTATTGTAAAAGTTCAAGAATGGTTGCCGTGTACTAGATATACATCATCCTAGAGTAACACATCCAACAAAAGGATTCTCTGGAAAGAGTTAATGGATTTTCAACACTTAAATACCCCGTATTTTCTTAACCAGAATCTTTTGTTTGCCATATAACTACACAGCGAGTGAAACGATTCTAGATATATACTAGACCAAGTCAAAGATGTGTTTAGTATGTTTATACTAGACCAAGTCAAAGATGTGTTTAGTATGCTTATACACTATAAAGAACAAGTGTAAATATAAGTTTAGCAAGAATGAGAATAAACAAGTTGTATAAGATAGAGTTACAATTGAAAAATATGAACAACTTTACTAGAAATTTGATTCAAGTTGATAGATAATCATATGAATCATTAAAGTTTTGGATTTTTATTGTTTAAAATATGTTTATATTACTTATTTTGTAATAAAAATCATTGATTTTCATTATATTCATGAAAATATTGGAATGTTGCAAAATTTAGGGTTATGATAGTTTTGGACAGTGCACTAAACTTGCACGAGCTATTTGAGAGGTCAAATCAATGAGTTAGAAGACCTTATTTATATAGTTGAAAAGATAATACTCTGAATTTTATTTTCAAAATAAGAATAATTGAAAACAGATTTTTTATGAGGGAGATATGATTGTCCGAAGTTGGACCTATAAATTTGTCAAAATCCAAAAATTTAAGTTTGATGTGTTTAAGCAAAAGTTTTAATGATTTCGTGTTTATTTAATACTTTGATCCATCTTAGATATATAATTATCACACAATCATGTTATTTAATCATATATCCAATCTAGTTATAATTGAATGTTGATAAAATAAAATTAGAAATGTATGAACACGAAGAACACTAAAACTTACTTGATGGGGAAAGCTTCTTGAATTTTCAAGCGAGTTTCTATGGGTGAGATTTGTTGCTATGAGAGCTCTAGATTTAGAGTTTGGTGTGAACAATAACGAGATTAAGACCCCCCATTTATAGTGGAAAATTTTAGGTTTTAGGTTTCAATTAGTATTGATTTTCTCAACATTTTTATTAACAAAAATCACATATTTTAGTAGGGATGAGGATGAATGGTTTTTTAAAAATATTTTTAGAGTTAGAATAAGTTTATTTTAATATTTGTTAGATTTAGAATAATTACTAGTTAATTATTTATTAGTTTATTAGATATATATCATCTAAAATGATTATAATAATAAAATAATATGTATATATAATTTTGTAATTATCCATACATATATATTTATATTTATATTTTATTATGTCTAGATAGTTATAGGACTAAATTTAATTAAATCATTTGACGTTTCATTTAGTTATAGGACTAAATTTAGTTGTAGGACTAAATTTATATATATATATATATATATTTATTTATATTTGTATTAAGAAAAATCATATATTTTAAAATGATTATTAGATATATATCATTTGACGTTTCATTTAAAAAAAAAAAACTAATAGCCAGCGTAACACAACTATCACTATTACACCAATTCCCTGTTAAAGTATATTAATGTTTTATAAATTAAATCAACAACTCTTGTTATTCATCGGCTTATCTAAACATCCAATTTAAACAAACAATCGACCATCAAAGCAAGAATGCAAGCTTATATGCATTCTACTATGTTTTGTCTAAGCGAATAGACGAAAATGATAATTTCAGATTTAACAAGTTAGAGCGACTGATTCTTTCGGTGTTTAAGAAAAATGTTTATAAAACACCATATAAGTTTATTAGAACACAAAAAGACATGAAAGATGATTAAATATGCATGCTCCAAAGGTGCATGAAATCATTCAAACCGACTAATCTCAGCGTACTTATTGTTTTGAATGTCATAAAACAATCAAACTAATAAAAAGAATGTCATAAAACAATCAAATTAATAAAAAAACATAAAAGACATAATATGAAATAAAAATTATTTAAATTTGTTATGATACATTTTTCATCATTTAATGTAGAATTAACATATTCGTAGAAAAAAATCTTGACTATACTTGACAAGGGTATTTAACTTTTAGAAAGTTAAGGTAAGAACTTAAAGGTGGACATGCTATTTTTTCAAATGTACGAGCATCTCTAAAAGTAACGACCGACCTTTGGGCTTGTAAAAAGAAGCTCTTGCTACAGGACCCAAAAAAATTTTTATAATGTATTTTAGCTTAGTTTTTAAGCGGATTAAAAGAAAAATATTAACTAATGATCCTTAACTCAAATGGTTAAGGTAACTACTCAATATATGTAACTATAAAAAGCTCTTGGGTTCAAGTTTCAATTTAACCAAAATGCACATAGTTGAGTCAAGAGGTTTTTTCAATTGTTGGTTTCCTCCTGAGTAGGTTAGAGGTGCGGTACCGGCTAGAAAATATAATAGGTGAATCTGATTAAAATAACATTTATTCTCTGAATTAGTATCGTACATTTATCATTCAAAATAAACAAGAAGAAAGAGGCTAAATTGGAGCCTAAGGATCAATAAAGGCTTCAAGATATAGATAATTGAAAGATCAATTGGAGAAGATATGTTATATAAGGTTTTATTTGACACTAGATGGAGTCAACTGATGTTTGTACGATGGATTGAAGGTGACTTTTCTTTACGATTTTGATTATGCTTCACTTTTATGAAAAAGGCCTCAAATTATAAATCAACTTTGGCCCTCGAAACAATTTGAGTCGACCCTACTAAAACTCTTTGGTTATTTAGAAATTATTTTGTTAAGATCTTGTTTGCTGCAGGATAATAATAAATAAGCTCAAAGTATAACAATTATCTTAACATATAAAGACAACAACCTTACCTATTAAACACAATAACCTCACAATATAATTATCAAAATGTATATAACACAATGATGAATACATATAATATTTTTATATAGTGCCACATGAGAATAGTATTTGACACAATGACTTAACATACTTGGTATAATCACCTTATGTATTAGATACAATAATCTGACGTGTTTGATACAATGATTAAAATGTTCTTGTTTTTTAAAAACAATTAAAGCACATGTCAAACACATAATCATTTTTAGCATATTTAAATTAAATAATATATTTTTTACAATAACCATATCCTTACCATCATTATCTAAGTTATTTTCTATCAATGAGTCTTAGATCAATTAGTTTAGGAGTAGACATCTTATTACTTTCCAAAATGAAGGTCATGGGTTGGAGTCTCACTAGGTGCAATATGTTCCTAGTGGGCCGAGAGTTTTACCACAGTGGACCTTTAGGTGGTGGGTTTCCCTTGGAATGGTGGACGAGCTTGGTCACCGGCGCTGTTTGTGTTTGCGGGTGTGGGTGGCCTTTCGCCAATGGGTTTACCCTGGTGACCCGGCTTAAAAATTATTTGTTGATCGTTTAAAAAAATCTAAGTTATTTTCTCGTTAACTCAATGTTTATCAACCATGAATTGTTTATGAAATAATAGTTTAGTATATAAAAAATATAAGTTTTATAAAAAAAAGTTATTTTTAAATTACCTTCCAAACAAAAACTACTATTCTTTAAGTCAATGTCCTTTAATACTCAAAGAAGCATAGTCTTATTGTTGACTTTAGGAATTAAGCATCACAATAACATCATACATTGCAAATTTGATCATTTGTAAATCAAGATTTGTAATTTATCTTTGAAACGAATTCAACAAGACGTGGGACCTTCTGAAGCACTTATATGACTAGAATAATTTATCAAATTCATAGATTCAATAGTATTTCTTTTTTGAACGGCTCATAAATCCAATTATATAGTGGTTTTGACAATAATTTACACTTTCTAGCCGTACAATTTGTTTTTTTGGGACAATTTAAGAATTGTGTTCCAAGAGGATAAGTAAAAGTTTGAGAAAACTTATACCACATGGGAAGATTTTTCTGGAACAAAAAATAATGGATCATGGGACCCACTATTGTACTAGAAAGTGGAAACCATTAAAATTTTTTATTATCCTTTCCTAACTATTGTTTTCTTTGGCAATGTTTACGAAATCAAATCGGACATTTTTTTTTGAATGTTTTACTAGTTTTTTGTCGAATCTGTTCGATCAGTCGGATCATATATGAAAACTGAATTTATAATTATTTCAATAAATATATATAAGAAAATACTAAAAAAATAAAAATATATATAAAGCCGGTTCAACCGGTCTGACCCCCGGTTCAATCACCGGTTCAACAAGTCTGACCGGTCCAACCACCGGTTCAACGCTAAATCAATTTTAAGCATCGAATCATACTGGATTGAGGTCCGATTGCCGGTCCAACTTGTTTTCAAAACAATGTATTTCCAATTATGGAATGTGATAGACTTAATTAAATTCGACTTAGAAAAATGTAAAGGGTGGTGTAGTGTTAAGAATTAAAAGGATTCAAAGATACTTAAGTTTAAAAACATGTGATTGTTTGTCGTAAGAAAAGAGAATGTTTTGAAAACCAGACTAAGTTATAAAAAATAGAACTTTTCAAGTTTGTTTGTTTAATTACGAACTAGAGTGAATTTTGTACTTTTGAAATTGGTAACAACATTTTCTGTTTTATGTTTTCGCAACTTTTAATTTAAAAATTTTAATTTCAGTTTATTCAATGTCATATTATACTTTTTATTTAATTATTCAAATGATTGTAGATAAATAAAGTTATTAGTATATACTTTAAAATTTTAACGGACGAATAGAAACTTTAAAAAATTTGACATAGACGTTTGTTCAGCAATAAAATTCTAATAGTTTAATTTTTTTTTAACTTTTATATTTGTTCGTTTTGTTTAAAATCAAGTAACTTCTTTGATATCGTAGGCTATAGTGAGTGCGTTTACCATTGTCGTACAATGGTGAATTGAACTATTCATTCGGTTTATTTATAATCGAGTATTTTTTGATATCGTAACGCAGTTACCATTATCGTACGATGACGAATCGAATCGATTATGAGCGAAAAATATAGTTTCCAATATTGGTATTATCTGAACCGCTTTTGGTATTCGCTTATATGGTTTTGACAAACTAAAACAATAATGATCAAACTCACCCGCGTAACGAGAGATAAAAACGACAAAACTCCCGTGGTGAGTAAACTAGTTAATAATAATACATTCATTAATTGTTCAAACTCCTTCAAGTTGTGCAAACTTGAAAACTGACCATTAACTCTAACCATTTATTAATTGAGAGATCTATAGCTTTTATTTTTTATAATAAAACTAGTTTGATGTACGCGCGCGTTGCGGCGCGAACTTCAAGTTAAATCACGAAAATAAGACATTAATATAGGCATCGTGTTCATTCATGTGATCCTTGCAGCAATAAAGAAAACAGTTGTGTTCAAAGATGTAGCGCAAATGATCAAAATCCGTTTTCTTCTCTGAGTGTTTCTTTCTTTTCTATTGACTTATATGTGTAAAAGTATTCTTTGAGCATTACACACTGGATTCCATTCGGGTCTTAGCATTGCTGTAGGACAAAACGATTAGTTGAATGAGAAAGTTGCAACTTGAAATCGTGAAAAAAGAACATGCCCATATGCTCAAAGTGTACTACAAAAGGTAGATAAAATTATCTATATGTTTCTGTACCTTTAACTTTAAAGTAAAAAAGAAACATAACCTGCAATTGAACTCAATTCTGCAATCGAAAGGAAATAATTAAAAAAGACACGTTACATGCACGATTTCCAACAGCAGATATCAAACCTACAAACCAAATCGAACGCATCGAAAACAAAATTGAACTTGACCAAGTAAGAAATATTGTTCCATAACTCTTTATACGACTCCTTTAATCATTTTTCCTAAATATTAAATCATTTTTCTGGATGTAATGTACATAGTACAGTAGTCAAAGGCATGCAATATAACGAAAAGCTTGCACAATTCAAAGAAAGCAACACTCCACCGTGTAAACATAAATATTATTTACAAAGATATTAGCAGCATGAAACAATTTAAAATTCATGTACTCAAAAATCAAAATAATATAGTTACCAACCATAATCAAACAACCTTTAAAAAATCATACATCCTGACATTCCTAACTACAAATGAAACACAACATACAAAACCAAACCTAATTCTTTTATTATAAGCTAAAAATTCAAATATATATGTCATAATTGCAAACTACATTCATCTGCAAGATAAACATTAAAATCCTCAATATATACATGTGTTCATTCACATACCTAAACTAAACATTAGTTCATTGAGAAAGCAAGTATGAATTAATGACCTTCATGACCTGAACTAAACATTAGTTCATTCAAAGTTGATGATTGAGCCACAAACGCCTGATTATTTTGAGATTATTTTTGTATGAGGATTTAGGTTGTGCAACATCTGTATGCATTTATGGTGTATCAAAGAGAATTCTTATCAAGTTTTGGTTCCCGATCACTGCAGTTCTGCAGTATTAAACAATTGCCACTCTTACTTACACACAACTAAAAACATCACAATAGAAAAAAAATATCATAATCAATGCTTCCAACATCGTAATGTATTCTGCTCCACCTAACAAACTTATTTGTATTCTGAAATACATATAAATAGCATTTTCTCTTCTCAAAACATCAAACTAAGACCATACCTTTTCAATAATTGGTAGATAACAAACTAAGATAAGTAAAAAAACGTGTATGTCTGTATTTAATTACTTAGTAATCATTGCTATTTGATGAACATAGTAGATAGGGTAAGTTTTGTTTTTATTTCTAACGGGTCAAATGGGTCAATCTAAAGAAATTAAGTAAACATAAGATGGATTAAACAAAATTCAAAACTCATGGATCAAAGTAACCTCGATTTACAGCAGTCATTGATACTTCCGACTCTTCCATCTTATCTGCAACCTTGCTTCGTTGATGGCTTTGTCGTCGTGGTGTTCCTCAGGGGTGGAGCATCAATAGGGCCGGGGGGCCACCGCCCCTCCTATTTTTTCGTCCGTAGTGTTAAATTTTAGCCCGAAAGTGTACATTTTTGGCCCGGTAGTGTAAATTTTTATATAAATATCGAGTTCGCCCCCCCTAAAAAAATTTAATTTCGCCCCCGCCCCCCTACGAGATAGTTCAAGCTCTACCACTGGTGTTCCTCTCTATCGTTGTGGTTCTTTTTGTCTCTCGAATGAAATGCCAAAATTACCAAAATAACCTCGATTTACTGTTCATCGTCTTCCTTTTTTAATATATAGGATAATAATTGATTGTAAAATGAGCTGTTAAAAATTAGTTGGGTAAAAGAGGAAATTGACTTTTTCTCATTTTCCCTCCCAAACATATAATGTTAATGCCCTCATTAATTTACAAAATATGATGGACTTGAAATCATAATTGAAATCAGAACTGAAAAATATTTCGTCTGAAATCATGTTTGTTTCGCATAGATGATAGAATTGAAATCGAATTCATTCTTTCAATCATAGGAATTCACTTTACTTTCAATCTAAATCTCGTTTCTTCTTCACGATCTAACATTATAATCACTAATCAAAGTTAAAAGCCATTAACGTAAAAGCATAATCTGAAACATAAAATTGAGTTCTTGAAACCCAACAACACTCAAAACGAGTTCTAGAAATCAACAATGAAAACGATTTGAAGCTTAAAAAGGTCGAGAGTTCCAAATCGAGTGGTGGAAAGTTAATTAATAGATCAAGTCACGATTCTGATTTAGGTGCAAAAAAGCTACGATTTAGGTACAAAACAAAAACAATCAAGATCACATTGAAATTTCAAGATTTAGTCATGTGGCGATTGTGACCAAGAATTGGATTCGTATTACATCAAGAAGATTCAGATAAGATCGAGAGTTTCAATTTGGGTGCATAAAAAATAGAAGATCATGATGATTTGGGAAGCGACAAAGAAAAGTTTTGATTTGGAAGCATGATCCATTGTATATTTGTCTTTTTGTCTTTTAATAATTTACATATTTTTGATAATATTAGCAACTAAATAAGACACGAGATTTTTAACAGGTTCCTTCTAATTTCAATTTCACTAAGGATTCAAACTCCATTAGAAAAAAATTATGAATCAAATGGCACCTAAAACTTTTTAACCTAATACCCACCTCATTAGATTTGAACACATCAACCCCATCCCCTTCTCCTCAGTGGCGGATCCAAGATTTTTTTCCAACGGGTTCACTTTTTTAACTATTCTAATTTCATATGACCGAACATAAAAAAATGTGGGTCGGTTCGATGGTTCGGGGTCGGGTAAGGTGTATCACATAATAAAAGTACGATATAATAACGAAAAAACATAGTCGATAGAAAGTTAAAAATACATAACATATATAAGATAGTTTTTACGAATAAAAAAACTGACCTAAAGTTGTTCCCTACGAGGCTTTATCTTTTGAAAACGTTGCATTACATTCTCGACCGAAACTTGTTGTAAGAACTCCTTTTCAATGTAACAAATGCAAGAATCATTCATATATCCGTCACCCATCCTATTACGTAATTCCGTCTTTACATGCTTCATTGAAGAAAAACATCTTTCAACACTCGCCGTTGCAACCGGTAAAACTAGTGACAACTTCAATAAACGATAGACTAACTAATAATCAATGTGTTTTCTTGTTTCCACCATCCTTTTGGCAAGATCACTTATCCCATTCAGGTTGTCAAACCGACTATCGTTTTTCACATTAGCAATGTAGTGG
>BJCM01267450.1:0-13496 GCA_018326385.1 Flaveria bidentis | reverse complement strand
ATTATTATTATTATTATTATTATTATTATTGTTATTATTATTATTATTATTATTATTATTATTATTATTTATTAAACAATTATTATGATTGTTTTATAATTATTATTACTCTTCGATACCATGAATCTAAAATATAAACATAAGAAATTCGTTTTTTAAATAAAAATTGTACCGAGATAAACTCAAAACATTAAAAACTTAATGGAATAAAAAGAGACATGTCTAAATTGACTAGTTAGATTTATTGAATAAAAAATATTATTATTAGAAATATTTAATTATTATTATTATATAATTTAATAAAGATTTATTTTTTATTATTTTATCATTATTATTACTGTTCAATACTATTTACATAAAAATATAAATTTAAAAATTAGTTTTTTATGTAAAAAGTGTATTGAAGTAAACCCGAAACTTTAAAATTTAACGGAGTCAAAGTGACTTGTCAAAATTGACTAGTTAGATTACATTTAATAAACAAGTATAATTCAATAAACAGTAATAGTAATAATAATAATAATAATAATAATAATAATAATATTATTATTATTATTATTATTATTATTATTATTATTATTATTATTATTATTATATAAATTATTAAACATTATTGTTATTATTATTATTCTACTTTTTATTTTTATTTTATCTTTTTACTGCTAAATACCATGTGGGTTTATATAAGAGTAAAGTAATTAGGTATCTTCTCCGAAGACATACATTATATACAATAGTAACTTAATGTTATGTAAGTATACGAGTTTTAGACCAGATAATAGCAAGAACATTTGTTTTATTTAGCTTGTTAGATGTTTATATATTAAGAAAACAAAAAATTTCTGTTGAGAACGGACTTTTTTTCGTACGTTTACTTCTTCACAATTTTGTTCAAATTTAACATGTAATTGTACTCTACTGTTCATAAAATTGTCAACGGACTTTTGTGGGGAAAAAATATAAAGTTAGGTTTTTTATGCATAAAAATGTGTTGATAGATTTTTATTAGGAAAAACAAAAAGTTACTATTTTTTTACAGTATTTGCTTTTTTTATAAACTTTATATGTTTTATTTTGTGTATATGGGTAATTTAACCCTTGTTAACTCATAAATTTAAGGAGAAACCCACGAAAATTGTATTAATCATGTTTACTCTACTAGGGAAGAATCATACGATTTAAACCTGTTAACTATCTTACAATAGAATCACACGCTTCCTGCATTCTTGAATCCTTTTTTTCTTGAAAACCATTATTTGACAAAACAAGAAACTAGAGACAAGAAATCCATCAAATAATCTCAATAGCTTTTATGCAAATGCCAAAACTTGGACAGTACAAGCACAAGATGCATATGTTATGTTGTGTCTATAATATTATACAAAACATTAGTAACTGAAAATACAACATTTGTAAACACCAAAAGAACAAATCAAATATTTATATTTCCAATGAACTTAGAAGACATTAATTGCATAATTCTGCGTGACAGTGAACAAATCAAAAATTTTCAAGATCATTAGCGCACGTGCAGGAGATCCAAAAGTCACGTGCACCAACATATTTCCTTTTATGTTTCCCACTAATGTAATAGTGACTTGTATGCTACGTTGCACAACCAACTATGATTATTAAACAAATCATAATATTATTGTTAGTGTTACATTTTCTCCCACATTTCTAGACACGACATAGATTTCAAGATGAAAAAAAGGGATAATTTAATCAAAATTTTGAAGAAAAGGAAAATAAAGATTTAGATTCATGTGATCTCAATTTCGTTGGCCAACGCCGAAGTGAAACCTTCCTTTGCCCTTGTCATTGAAGGCGTACTCGAGTCTCAGAGGACCTAACGGTGAGGCTACACGCATACCGACACCATAACCATATCCGCTTCCGGGCTTTGACCTTGGACCAGCCGGATCACCTTCAATGCACAAAAAAAGCAAGTAAAACAGGTGGGTCGCACAGGTTGGGTAAGTAGTCAAAACCGTCAACTTCACAATGAAACATTGTCAAAAACTTATGTTCTTAAAAATTTATTGATATCCCCATGGGGAGGAGTTACACCTTAGCAAATATACCCTTTTACCCTGATTAACATAATAAATTATTTTAGTTTCAACAAGAATATTTAACTAAAGCACACATCCTGTTTACCTAGACATCCATCTTACTATTGTTTTTTCGATTTACTACTTTTCCTTTGATTAAGTCTTCAAAATCCAGTCCTAAGTTCCTAACTTATTCAAATGTGAACTCACTCCAAATTTTAGGTACCACTTCATATTCACATGTAAAATCTTAGTCGTCAAAGGCACACCAACGAGCACTCACTTTAAGCGCCTTGCGCCTAGGCCCAAGGCTCACCCTTTGCCCTTAAGTGCGCCTTCTGCCTTCAACTGTGAGTCCCGGACGCGAGTATAGGACCACATATTGTCAATACCTTGCAAGATGCATGCCTAAGCACCTAAACGACACAACGCAGCCTTGTCGTCTCACTTCATAAGCCCCATATTCAGGCATTCAGCACATTTCAGGCCAAATTTCAGCCAAAAATTGAGTGAACGTGTCAAAAGCAATTACACTAGCCCTAAACAAGACAGGAAATCTGAAATTAACCTAAAACAGCCTAATTTAGCTTTAAACAAACCTAAACGGCTAAACCATGTCTGAAACCTCTAAAAATGGTATTTCTATACTATGTTTCTCGCCTAAAAAAGCTCTCGCTTTCTAAGCGCCTTGCACCTAGGCCCAAGGCTCACCCTATACGCCTTGAGTGTCCCTTGCGTCTTTCGAGCACTATAATGTGAACAATTCGACCACTAGTATATAGATGTACTTTTAGTATGTAAACTCACATGTTAGCATGCAGCATATAAAGTTAATGTACTTTCATGTGAATACACTACTCATCCTACCTACCCATACAGCCATACTAGGTCTTTTAGGTTATTAAGATTTCTGCACGAAACAAATTCACATGCGAATATGCAGAGATGTACCAATTCTAAAACTTTAGTGCACTCACATGTGAACACGGTTATGAAGCATTGTAAAAATTTAAAAATTAGTGTGTTTATGTCAATATGACATCATTCATAAATTTCAGAACAATGTTTATACACATGAATATGAAGCACGACAAGACCCTGTTATCCAGTTCCTAGTTGTTTAGTTGCTTCTATTATATATATAGTGGTGGTTCAAATGAAAATTTAAGAAATTATTATATAAATCTTGAATATAGACATATAGTATAACTTGTTAAGGGTCTTATAGATAAGGTATTTCCTGGTGAACCTGTGAGTACACTATAATTCCTAATGGTTCAACAAATAGCATAGTCACCAGTGAATATAGTGAATAAAATGGCTCCTAAATACTTAATGGTTCTCCTGTGAACCACCACTAGATGTGTTGGTGTGTGTATGGGTGGCTGCATGTGTGTGAGTGTTAAGTTATCATTACAAAAACAATAGTCTTTCAATAGATAATTTTAGGGTTTGTATACATTAAAAAAACAGTCAGTTCCATGGGCAACATTCAGCAAGTTTGAAATCATTTCTGTTTGGCTACTTTTTTGTATATGACAAGTTTGAAATAAAATGCAACCCAAATCAACCATGGCGCTCTAAACCATAATGACAAGAGAAACTTACCAGGAACAGTTGGGCCTGATCCAAGATCAGTTCCATAGTCGGCGAACATAACTCCCTCTACTGGTCCAACCTGCAAGGTGAATCCAATATATTGAAAAACGAAGACAACGGATTTTACACTGAATACTGTCACCTATTATTTAAATTATATCAATAGAGCTAATAGAGTGATTATATCTTTATCATAAACGAGCATATAAAAAAGTTTCCAGCTAATATCATGGTAATAAAGTTACCATTAGTATTACTACTTTAAAAGTATATCATTATGCTAGAATGTGCAACTTGCTAGTAAATAAAGAAATAAATGAATATAAGAATTAAAACTTAAAAGCGTTCGATTACCCACCAGAGGGAAGGAAATTTCTCCACAACCAACACCATAAGATCTTCCTGACCCAATATCCCCTTCTTCATAACCTCTAACACTATTTGTTCCACCAATGGGGAATGCTTCATGAGGAGGGAAGTTACCCACAACATGACCACCTGATAAACTATATTTTTAACAAAAGTAAACAATTTTACTTTAATAAATATAAGTGATAATTTAGTAATAAGTTAATGTTGAGATCATAAATAGGATAACTTACCTTACACTAAAGCAGGCTGGCCCAATCACAAGACCTTTTCGTGCACGAGCAGTAACTCTATTGAAAACTAACCACTCAGACCATACAGGAAGTCCCTGCTCCATAGCAACTACAAACTGCAATATGGGTGGGTTGTTTAACAGGTCATATAGGGTAATTTATAATACGGGTTAGGTAATGGGTCAAACTGAGTAGATTTTGATACTACACAAGTTCAGTTTACCGGCTTGATTTTTTGTCCCTTCTTGAATTTTATAAATAACAAATATACTATCTTTGATTAGAAAATTATATAAATATAATACTAATCTAGTTTTTCTGAAAAAAGATAAAATATATACACCCAAATCAACTCATTGTTAGGTGAACGGGTTATGAAAGCCACATTTAGGTCCGATTATTACAGTGAAACTAGAGAGAAAAAAGATTCAAGTCTTACCAATGAAGAACTAGGATCACTAGAACCAGTATAAACACTTTCAAGTTTAGCAAGTACCATATCATCATGATTATTGCCACTACCACAAATACAAATAAAACTTGTCATGTTCAACTATTAAGCATCATGGCTTTATAAAAATTGAAAAAAAAAATCTTATGATTACCTTGCGGTTAATGGGCAGTTATGGAAGTCTCTTATCATAGGTTTCCCTTTATCATCACGAGCACCAGCACGCTGTTAACACAAAAGATAATCATACAAGCAGAAATGAGTGGTGTATTTTGTACCATAAACATACTTTTTCAATTATATAATATCCGTGAAAGAACGTAGAAATACCTGAAAAACAAGCCCTGCTGTCCCACTCCACTTTGGTCTAAATGGCCGGCTGTACTCAATGCCAGCAGTAATTCGACCAATGGTCGGGCTACTGTTGTTGGGTTGATTGCCATGAGGCCCATGGACAAGAGTCCCAGGTGTCCTGGAGTTCTGAATAACACAGATCACTAAATTATTATCTTGCATTTTTATAAATACTAGAAATGACAAGATGGTCATTGGTGAAAAAGGGTAATTTGTTAAGGTTTTGAACAGTCTGTGTTGGGTTAGGTTGACCCATAAACACTTGTTGTCCATTTAAATTAATATAAATACTTAATGTGTTGATATGATTCCAAAGACTAAACTTCACACTAATTAAAAATGAAACACTTTTTGACATGCTTAGTTTTTAGCTAAACTTTCGTATCAACCCATTTGTCAAGGGACAAATAAAACACAAACCAAATCAACCATTTACATTTTCAACCTTGATAAAAAATCATGAATCAACCAAAACCAAAAATTTAATGCGTGCCTGTATCATTATCGTTCTTGATGTCCGTTTATCATCTCCTTCAATCCATGGATCGGTGTAGTTGATCCGGAATATTGAATCGATTTGCCCCCTCTCTAGTGAAAGATTGATCTTTTGGTTCCTCCCAAAGAGGTTCCTATGATAAAGTGCGCAACTGCAATGGAAAAATTGATCATAGTTAACCTGTGGAGAAATGTCATCATGTAAACAATAATGATGATTAATGGAAATATCACTCTCCTCGAAGGGTAAATATATATTACCTCCCAATTAGACCTGCTAAAGGGCCACTTGTGATCCTAAAAATAGAAGAGACCAAAAGTAAATAATGTTGCACAGGTCATATACAATCTGAAATGACCATGCAAAGATTCAGATTATTATTATTGTACTGTTGCTTTGTAGTCATATTTAGCGGATCAATCATTTATAAATAATTTAATAACAAATTACAAAAAATGTTTGTTGGTCAACCCAACCAGAACCCGCTTGTTTCAACATGTACAAAAGAAAACCCATTTCAATCCAAACCCATCATGATATATTATCCAACATTCCAACCCATTTGTCTTGCACATGTAGGTACACTACATGGACACAATGAGATCACATACCCACTTGAAATTCCACCACCAGCTGAGATGCCTCCACTTACACGCTCAACTGCATTAATTGTCAAGTCCACCTTCCCAGAGTCTAACAAAATAACTTGAGTTCAATAATCGACATTCGAAAACCTTTAAATTTCAAATAACAGACACATACACAAAGTTCAATCAAGAATTTAAATAAATAACATTGTTTTTTGAACAATGTACAAATATAGTTAATACCCAAAACTACCAATATCATAATACCTCCAGCAGGCTGGGGGACAATGCTAACATCCTCCATAATACCCATTGCTAGCAATGTATCTACATCTCTTTTTGCTTGAAGCATGCTATACACCTAATAAGAACATTATTATTAAAGTTAACACAATATAACATATTTGTGTGAAAAAGCAAAATTAAGCAGAAAGCCCTTTGTCTAGTACCTGCCCCTTTTTGGTATTAAGTTGGCGAAGTATTGTCTCGGGCCGTGTTTTACCTGTAGTTGGCTCACCACTGAAAACACAAACACCAACATGTGTGTATAACTTATAATGTTAACATATCATAAGCGGAATCTCCTCATAATTAGCAAAAAGTTATAGATTGTAATCTTACGTTTTACTAAGAAAGCGTACAGATATATTGTTAACCTCTGCTTCTGACACTTGTAACCTCAAAATTCCCCCAGAAAGAATCTCAACTCCTGAAACCTAATGTTCAACTCAAGAAACAGTTTGTTTTAAACAGTGTTATAGCAAATAAGCACAACCGTTACAAAAGAACGAACAGCAATAGGATCGCATCCTAACCAAGCCAAAAAGACCACGCTCCATGTACCATCCATTAATGGAGCTTATAACTTCATCTAAGCGTCTAATATTAACTATTTTTCCTGCATAACTTGACACATGTTCAGTTAATAAAAGCAAAAACTATAGAGGTTCAAATTTCAGTAAAATGTCTACAATAAACATACCATATCCATCACGAAACTTATCCTCTATGAATTTGGTTGGCAGAACATTAGCCCCTTCACATATCAGCCCTTGGAAATCTTGGTTTGGTTCTACCTTATACCAAAATATACTAGTGTAAACATAGCAATTGCATAATTGTATGAAAATTTCTTCTAAGAACTTTGACATACTATACTTACATACAAC
The DNA here is from genome assembly GCA_018326385.1 of Flaveria bidentis. Taxonomy (NCBI): domain Eukaryota; kingdom Viridiplantae; phylum Streptophyta; class Magnoliopsida; order Asterales; family Asteraceae; genus Flaveria; species Flaveria bidentis. The sequence goes on along the minus strand of BJCM01267450.1, from coordinate 6,184 downwards.
TGAAGCCTAAAGTATAAGTTTTTATGCATAAATATCAATACCTGAAACACCAAACGAATGCCATCACGAGTATCAACAGCAACAGGCATACACGAAGAGAAATAGCCACTGCCAATGATCCTATGAACATCTTCTTGAACATCGCGTGCAGTTAAAGCAGAATTGGGTCGACATCGTTTCAACGCTGCAATCGCTTCTTCTTCCAAATCTTTCCTTTCAAGCTCCTCACCGTCCTTATTTCTCACCAAAACCTCACTAATTAACACACGTTCGTCATCGTTCCGACTCACTGTGTAACTCTTACTCGGTTGAGTCAACTCTCCGCCCTCATCGTCGCCCTTGGTCAACGCCATTGACGCCGAGCACAGTAGCGGTGGTTTCTTCGGGTGCAAAATAGGGGTTTTCCATTTTGGGAGTTTGTTGATAAGTGGGTTGGTGTTGATAGAAGAGATGAATTGAGTGAATGAATGTTTAGAATTGTTGATAACTGACGAAATTGAAAGATGGAGGTCGGCGAAGAGGGGTAGCGGCCGCCGCCGCCGGTGGTGGTGGTGATGGTGGTGTATGGGGGTAAATTTAGGGATTTTGACGGTGGATGATCGGAAATTGAGGGGTTTGTTTTCAGGCATTGTGGTGAATCAGTGGTTTTAGGGTTCACGAAACAGTGAAGATGAAGTGAACAAGAAGTGAAGAAATAGCATTTGGTTGGAAGATTACCTTGAAAAAGATAGGAAGCGGTGTGAGAAGTTCCAAATAGGATTGCTTATTTAAAACTTTTTTAAATTTTTAAAAAAAATAAATTGAAAGGAGATGAAATTGTATTTGGATGGAAATGAAGATGTGAGAAAGAAAAAAAGTTTTTGAGAAATTACAAATTCTAACTTCTCAAAACTCCTTTTGAGAAGTCAAAAAAGGTCTAAATAAGCAATTCCAAACATGGTCGAACTTGAATTCAGATGTTTTGGCATCGATTTGTTGGAGATGATGACTGTTGTGCTTCAAGATTCTGTCTGACCTAATTACCAAATTACAATGGTGAAAGGAGAAATGGATAGTCATTTCAGCCCATTTTAACCCATTTTACGACCCGCTAAACCATCGGAAAAGCCCGTTGGGTTAGTCCTGTGAATGTGTGATAATGTAAGGGGCTGTTTGGCAACTTCTGGATAATTAAGTATTGAACCAATAAGAGGTCTGAACCATTAAGTGTTGAACCATTAAGAGGTCTGAATCATTAAGAGCTAGTATATCGCTTAACTATTCAAAGGCAAATGTCTGACCAATTCGGATAATATGTCTTAACCATTCAGCATTAGACCTCTTAACCATTCAGCATCAGTATAATGCTTAACCATTCAGAGGTAAATGTCTTAACCATTCAAACATGTGCTTGCAAAACAAACATTCTGAACCATTAAGTGTTGACCAATTCAGGCATCTGAATCATTAAGAGACTAATTAAGAGGCTGAGTTTCAACCATTTCAGGCATCTGAATCACTAAGTGAGGAGTCTTGGTTCCAAACCCAACACTGGATCGAGTTGGAACCGATTCAGGTTAATCAACTAGAAGTCAAACCCTGACTGAGTTTCAACCTAGCTCGGGTTGAAAATGTTTTTGAGAATTCTCACGTCAAAAGTCGGTAGGAACCAGATAACCTAAATCTTAAAATTGGAATCGGATCCTATGGTAACTTATTAGTTTGATTCTTAACCAAGTAAACAGGTTCCGGTTTTACTAAAAAACTAGTAAAGGGCATGTATCTTTGTGGTATCAAGATTTGAGAATGACATCTTTTTAAGTGATTGGGGATATCACATATTTTGTAAATTTAATAGTAGGTTTAGTGGTGTGAATTCTTTGTTCCTATATGCACACGCTATAACACATGTAAAAGTCAAAAAATCGAATCGTAGCACTAAAACATGCAGGTCTACTTTTGATGCCAGTGCTCAAGTGAGTATGGAATTAATGCTTGCACCTACGACAATAAACGCGATACGTGGGACCAGCCCATGCGTGGACAGCTAAATCGACTGGTTTCAAATGACTATGATCTTGAAAGATGGATAACTACAAGACAATTGCATTAAAAGACACTGAATTCGGGTTATTAGATATTTGTTCATTTTTTAACCAAACCTAAATTGTATTCGATGTAGTTTTCGAGGATTTAGGGACATTGTTGAGGATTTAGGGGAGTGGGACAATTAGAAAAATAGATCTCAAACAAAAAAAACTTTATATCATTTGTGTGTGTGATAGACAAACTTAATGGATGTTAAATGGTTTGACCCAAATCATATTTAAGTAAAAATAAGTTAAAAAAATGTGTAACGAGTCAGTTTAATAGTTTTTATTTAAGAAATAACACACATAATATATATAAACCTTTTTTAAAATTTGCCCATTCGAGAGACCGGGCTTTGGGCGGTTGCCCCTCGCTTGTTGGCCCTAACCACTTTTGTCATACGGTTTCATGTAAAATATCGATCAATATACAAACGTACAACCTTCTTCACAGATTCATTTTTCATATAAGCGATTTATCGTAACTCGAGACCTAAGTTTTTTCTATACCGAATATTACCAATTTCCACAGCACCAACAACCATCCCATGACACACAAATTATATTTATAGCTAATTAGTATTAATCCTCCCGTTTTGTAATGGGGGACATAAAATCATGTCAAACAACATCAATAACACATCACCGTCAGTGACCACCAATACTGACAAGCCTCATATTAAAAAGATAAAAAACAAAAAAACAAACGATAAATAAACGTAAAAACGTTGAACGATGCATGCAAAACTTAAAAAATCTTGAACAATAGTAAGTTGATCCAAAACCACCACGTGCGACAATGCAATTAAATGGGGGAAAAATAACTGTAAAAGCATTGAACCTGACATGCACGTTTCAGCGTGTTATCTCCCAAAATTTTGACCGAAAAACGTAAAATATTTAAGATATGAAATGTAAAGCACAAAAGTTGAAAGTAAAAAAATGTTGGGGCTAAATTGTAAAAATATGTAGAAGTATTAGGTTAAAATAAAAAATCAAATATTAAAAAAATGGGTACAACCTACTATGCACATTATATAAATCATAATGCACAATAAATTGATAATTAATATTATATAAATATAGTATAAATAGTAGTTTATTCACCAATAAACAAAACAAAATTTGTTTCTCAAATGAAGAAAAAACCAAGTGTTATTAACCATTAATCACACAATCACAATCATTTTACAAACCAAATATTAATATAGGAATCTACAATTGCAATAACTATGGTAAGATACGATATCCAAACAAAAAAAATTGCTCAATCGTTGAAAATGCCATCGTATATCAGGAAACTTTCACCCAAAGGTATCCATTTACAGTGGGTGATTGTCGTGAGAAGCACGCTCTCATATACTTATCATTATAAAAGCAAACCAACGTCTTCTCACTCTATACATTTCTTCTTTAATGCAGACTATTATACACAATCAATATCATCCCACACTCGTCTAATCCAACTTTCATCTCTCCTAAGGTTTTCTCCATCAATTTCACTACATCTTTTTGGACGTTTGTAAGGTTTTGTTTCTGTGCAATTGATTTAGAATACTTTCTGATTTTGTATGTTGATTTTAAAGGTTAATTGTGTGGCTAACGATTTGAAACTGACACCTATAACTATAAGATTTTGTTTCAGTTTAATCATTTTAGGCTAATTTCTGCTTTTCTATGTTGATTTTGAAGGTTAATGGTTAATCCGATCAACACACACCATCATAGCAGAGTGTTGATATTTGATGGTTTGGTGATGCGGTGCCTTGTTCATTTGTCGAGATTGTAAGTCTGTTTTTTTATAATAATGAAATAATGCGGTACATATATGCTATTTTGAGAAGATTCTATATGGTAACTTCCATCTACCATTGTTTTATATACATGTAATTTCTTATCATTTTAAAATTAAAGTTTTATCGTATTTGTTTTTTGTTGATTCAAACTATTATTGTTTTCCATGGTCGGTAATGAGATTGCTACAAAATACACAGAAAGATTTGAATAATATACGGTATCAAGTATGGTTATTTTGTTTTGAACTCTATAATGCTTCTTCCTTTCTCATGTTTCTTATGTTATTTTGTTTGACTGGTTGGATTAGGGTGCAATAAATGAAGTGATGAATAAACATTTCAAGAACTATAAGAAACTGGTGTTATGGGATGCTGGGAAACAACTTTATGTGCTTATATATATGGCAAATGAGTTACTTCTTGACTCATCCTTTCTTTTTCTTTGCCTTAAGCCATACATTTGAAAATTCATGTAATGTAACATCCTTCTATCAACGAACATATTGCTCGATCGTTGAAAATCCCACCATATATCAAGAAACTTTCACCCAAAGTTATCTATTAACGGTCCGTGAGAAGCACACTCTCGTAGACTTATCATTATAAAAGCAAACCAACGTCTTCTCACTCTATACATATCTTATTTCATGCAGACTGTTGTACACAATTAATCTCATCCCACGCTCATCTAATCCAACTTTCATCTCTCATAAGGTTTCCTCCATCAATTTCACTTAATCAATTTTTACCAAGCTTGTTATAAAAATACTTGAACACATGTTCGAGTTCTTCAACCAAAGTCAAATTTGTATGTATATTTAATCTTGTTTCTTGCATCGTGAATTTTTGCATATATTTTCAATCTATCAAGCGAAATTTGTCTCAATCATAGCTCGAATACGTATAAGTCACTGAGTCAAGCTCGCACTCTCCTGCAACCAGGGACGAAGCTTGGTTGGGGCCTAGGAACCCCGGGGTATTCTCTCCCTTAAGTTGAAATTTATGTGTATTTCGTCCGGTCTATCCTAATTTGTTCAACCCTTTATACATTTTTAACTCGTGCCACTACATTGACAGTGAAAACTTTCTAGCTAGTGATTGTGTCACACCCTCAATTTTCACAACGGGGTTTTACCGTTAGGCGTGTGACATAACCAGGATCTCAGAATAGCATCAGTTACACCAAATGACTCGACAATTACAAAACATATAAGTTGCTGAATAATAATGAAATAAGCTAATTTGTATTTAAGTATTGCGGAAGCGAAAACAGAAAAAAAAAGAAAAAAAACATTTAACAAGTGTTAAAACTGCGCAACACGCGCCCAAACCAATTTAAGTAATTGTAAATGTAATTAAACCATAAATCAGTTTTAAAGTGAAAGCAAAATTATATGCGGTGAATGCAGTGCTCCTAGAAGTGTCATATCAACAACTTGAGAGAAAACATGCTAATATCAGTACAAAGACTGGTGAGTTCATAGGTTTATCAAAAAACAGTAATTAATAGTGATGAAATTCCCAGATTTAGTAATCAAAGCATATAAATAGGTAGCTAGCCTATAGCAATCACTATGTGTATGAAGTCGCGACCGAGCTGACAGCAATAATAATAATGTATGCCCCGGTTGTGGATTCCCCTCCACAACACTGTAAAACAGTCTAACCATTCACCTCTTTGACCTCCAGTCAAGCTAGCGCGACTAGCCCGGGCGGACTGTAAAACAGGCTAACCATTCACCTCTTTGACCTCCAGTCAAGCTAGCGCGACTAGCCCGGGCGGGGTTTGTCAAACCCAGTAGATCTACTAACAATCACCTCGCTATTAACATATTAACGGTCCGAAGGGCGTAGTACAACACCATAGTATCAGGTATATGCAGTATTACGAAATCTAATGTAATGTAATGTTTATGAAAGCAGCATGTTTCTCTCCCCCAAAAGAGAGTACAAAGTAAAAGTGAGGCTGTAAATTCACCTTAAAAGCACAGCAAAAATCAATAACTGTAATCACGAACGATTAAGTTTCCGAACAACCTGGATGCACATTTATTACATAATTAATATTAAATATTAAATACTAATAATGGTTCGTACAGTTTTGCGTTCACGGTTCGCTTACGACATAGATTATTGATCTTTCCCCATTCACACACAAGCACACACCTTCACAAGACACGCTTACATAAAACTAATTGACTCATACGTAGCACAAATAAAGTAATATGCATATATAATAATTTATACCCAAAAAATATACATTTTACCATTAACACACACATATCTTACATAATATATATTTACTACATTCACATATTA
>BJCM01267418.1:0-26779 GCA_018326385.1 Flaveria bidentis | reverse complement strand
ATCTTCAGTAGTTTTATGTTAGTTTCAGCAGTTTGAATAATCAGTTAGATGTCACTATCAGGTGACATCTGCTGACGTCACATTCCTCTATAAAAGGAATGTTGACCTAATTTGTAATTAGCCGAAGCTTGCGAGTGAATGAATATATTATCTTTTGCAGAAAACTCTCTCTTTATAACCGTCACTGTTTGATTGAATATTCTTTGTATTCTTGCTTAAATTTCGTCTAATTTTAGTACGATTCCGCTGCATATTATAACCTAATTGATCAAACTAGATCGTCGATCCCCAACAATGCCTAGGTTATATGCTTATGTGTTCGTATGTGTGTTTGGGTTTGTGTTTTGGTGGGTTTTAGGTGTTTGAACTCAATTGGAAACGGGTTTGAGTATGGGTGTTCTTGATGTATTGATGATTACATGTTCTTGTTATGATGCTTAGAATGTTAGAGATAAGCTTAAAACAGGTTGAAATTATGATTATGACTGAATTAGAATGATTTAAGGTGGATTAGTTGCTCATGCGCCTGAATAGAAGCCCATGCACCTAACTGTCTAGATGCCTGTATTTTCCCCATGTGCCGAAAACTCATGCACCCCAATAGTGTCCATGCGCCTAGGGTTAATCCTAGAATTGGTTAAGTGTTCCCATGTGCCTAAGTTAGGCCATGCGCTTGCATAGTGCCCGAATGCCCAAATGTTGTCCAGATGCCGAAGTGTTGGTCATGTGCTAGTATAGTGCCCATGTGCCTAGAAATTTCCCATGCATCAAAGTTTTTAATGCGCATAAGCAGCCATGCGTCCACATAGTGGTCATGCGCCTGCATAGTGCCCATGCGCCAGAGACTTAGAATTATTTGTAGAATTTTGGGAAAAATGTTAAATGTAGGCTTTGACTTGGGATGTTCCGAGGGTGATGGAAGTTGACCTTATGATGGTGAATGATGTATGTTATGTCATGTATGATGATATTATGCTTATATATGGTTATATTTTTGTTATGTTCCTTATTATGTACGTTTATTTTTTGTGGCTTTACGTGGTATGGTTATGAATGTAATGGAGAAGTATTATGTAACGTAAAGTAGAACATGATGAAAAGATGAACATAAAGAATAAATGAATGCATGTATTAATGGAAGAATGAATGAATGAATAAGTCTTGCTCTGGTACTAGTGCCAAGCTTAGTGTGCAATAAATGGGAGTCTATTAATAGACTTCGGCCCAGTACCCTTTTTGTGCCTATGTTTGGGGTGAACTTATGTATGGAATCCTTGTTGCCTACCCTGGTGCTGATGCCAAGCTATGTGCATTATGGAAGTATGATAAACTTTGGCCCAGTACCCGCTTTGTGCTATGTTTGTGGTATATCGTATAGGTAGGGGTCTTTGTCGCTTACCCCGGTGTTGCTGCCAAGCTATGTGCGTTATGAAAGTATGATAAACTTCAACCCAGTACCCGCTTTGTGCCTATTTTTGGGTATAGCAGATGACACTGACCCGGAAAGAAAGAAAGAATGAATGAATGATGGTTAATGAATAGAATGTACGGTATGAAAGTTAATGAATGTAATGATAACGTACATTGAAAATAAGTTAATGAGTGAGAATGGAAGATAATAATGATATTATCTATGTGTATGTACGATGTATGATCGCTTATGGAAGTACAAGAAAGGTTTTAAATGAAAGTATGGTATTTTGTTTTTTAAAACTAGAACTCACTCAGCAACGCTGACTTTTTTGTGTTTCTAGTTGGCAGGTGATTGATTGCTGAGGATGGCACGGACGGCTACTTGGCTTATTTTAGGCACCATCCATTTTGTGTAACGATAATGTTTTTGTGATATAATACATCTATTTATATTTTATAATCTATCAACGATGTATTATTTTGCAAAAGCAATTATAATGATATGAAATGGTTTTAAATTTATTCCGTTGCAATGTTTTAGTAATGGTAAATGTAACTTACATGTTTTTATGTGCAACGATTTACCAACTGTTAGCATCCTGTGAATGGGGCCTTACAAGTTGGTATTAGAGCCAAAGTTTTAGTGAAATGGTTTAAAAATTTTCAATGAAACCTAAACTTAAACTGAAAATAGGACAAAGGGAAGGGATGCCGATCCGAGTAGGTTGGAGTTACCCGATGAGTTAATTGAAATTCACACAAAATTCCATGTATCTCATCTGAGAAAGTGTTTAGCTAACAAGGACATGGTTTTACCACTGGAAGATATCTAAGTTAAGCAGCCATGTGCCCACATAGTGGGCATGCGCCTGCATAGGGCTTTACCACTGGAAGATATCGAATTATTTCTGAATCTTGGGGAAAATGTTAAATGTAGAATTTGACTTGGGATGTTCCGGGGGTGATGTAAGTTGACCTTATGATCGTGAATGATGTATGTTATCTCATGTATGATTACATTATGCTTATTTATTGTTATGCTTTTGTTATGTTCCTTATTATGTATGCTTATTTTCCGTGGCTTTATGTGGTATGGTTATGAATGTAAATGAGGAGTATTATTTAACGTAAAGCTGACGATAATGAAAAGAGGAACATAAAGAATGAATGAATGCATTCTTTAATGGAAGAATGAAATAATGAATAAGTCTTGCCCCGGTATTGGTGCCAGGCTTTGTGCGTAATGAATGGGAGTCTATTTATAGACTTCGGCTCAGTACCAACTTTTTGCCAATGTTTGGGGTGAACTTATGATTGGAATCCTTGTTGCTTACCCTAGTGATGGTGCCAGGCTATGAGCGTTATGGAAGTCTGATAAACATCGGCTCATTACCCGCTTTGTGCTATGTTTGGGGTATATCATACAGGCGGGGGTCTTTGTCGCTTACCTCGGTGCTGCTACCAGGCTATGTGCATTATGGAAGTCTGATAAACTTTGGCCAAGTACCCGCGTTGTGCCTATGTTTGGGGTATAGCTAATGACACTTATCCTGAAAGAAAGAAATAATGAATGAATGATGGTTAATGAATGGAATGTATAGTATGAAAGTTAATGAATGTAATAATGACGTACATTGAAGAGAAGTTAATGAGTGATAATAGAAGTAATAATAATATTATCTATGTGTATGTACGATGTATGATCACTTATGGAAGAAAAAGAAAGGTTTTAAATGAAAGTATGGTATTTTTTATTTTATAAACTAGAACTCACTCAGCAAAGCTGACTTTTATATGTTTCCAGTTGGCAGGTAATTGGTTGCTGAGGATAGAACAGGCGGCTATTTTCTCTTATTTTGGGCGGAATCCATTTTGTATAACGATAATGTTTTTGTGATGTAATACAACAAGTTATATTTTGTAATCTGCCAACAATGTACTATTTTATAAAAGTAATTATAATTATATGAAATGGTTTTAAATTTATTCTGCTACAATGTTTTAGTAAGGGTAAATGTAACTTATATGTTTTTACGTGCAATGACCGACCAACTGTGAGTTTTCGGAGAACGAGGCCTTACAAAATAGTTCTTCTTCTACTCAAACTAATCTAATTGATACTATTCAAATTCCATTTGATGATTTATCATCAAACTATGATAATCATCTAGACAAAGATATAGTTTATCAACCAGAATGGAGACATTTTGTTGAAGAACTAGTGAGTCACATTTCTAATTTAGAAGATAGTATTTTTGAAGATGTTATCCCACAGTTATGATTTCACAAAAATCATCCAACAAAAGTTATTATCTGTCCAATATCACAACGAGTTCTAACTCAGAGCAAATCTAGTGCAATAAATACTTGTCTGTATTCATGTTTCATTTCTCAAATTGGGCCAAATAATATTAAGATGTCATTAAAACAGAAAAGTTGGGTAGAGGCCATGTAGGATGAACTGGTGCAATTCAAAAAGCTCAATGTTTGGCATCTGTGTGAACTTCCAAAAGGAAAGCTACCAATTGGAACAAAATGGATATTTAAGATCAAGACGGATGAAAAGGATGTGATTGTCCGCAACAAGGCCAGACTTGCTGTTCAAGGATTCTATCAAATTGAAGGACTTGATTATGAAGAAGTATATGCCTCTATTGCAAGACTAGACGCTATACGTATTTTTTTGGCTTATGTTAAAACAACCTTTTAGTATGGAGAAAGGCAAGAAGAAACCTATCTGTTTCCACCACCAGGTTTTGAAGATCCAGCTCATCCTGAATATGTGTATAAGTTGGACAAAGCACTTCATGGTTTACATCAAACACCTTGTGCTTAGTATGCTACTTTGATAGAACATTTGCTTGCAAATGGTTATACGAGAGGTGTTATTGATCAAACATTATATTTAAGGAAGACTTGCGATGATCTTATTCTTATTCTTAGTATGATGTCATTTTTCGATCTACAAATGATGAATTGTGTAAGGACTTTGAGGCAGTGATGAAGAAGAAATTTGAGATGAGTTCTCGTGGAGAAATGTCATTTTTCTTAGGTATCCAAGTCAAGCAAGATGATACAGGAATATTGATTCATCAAGAAAAGTATGTTAACAGTATTCTTGATAAGTACAAGTTTCAGGAATCCAAGATTGCTCCAACTCCTATGTCTTCTCGTCCTATTTTGACTCCAGACCTCATAGGAGAAGATGTTGATCAACATTTGTATAGATCAATGATTGGATTCCGGATGTATCTTACTGCTAGCAAGCCGGATAAAATGTTCTGTTAGTGTGCATGTTATTAAAGTAGACTGAAAGAATCCAATATGAAAGTTGTCAAGAGGATTTTTTAAGTATCTCAAGGGTCAACCAACACTTGGTCTTTGGTATCCTAAAAACTCTTATTTCAATTTATTTGCTTACACTGACAGTGATTATGCAGGATGTAACTTGGAAAAAAAATCAACCACTGGTGGGTGTAAATTTTTAGGAAATCATCAAAATTCATCGAAATGCTAAAAACAATAAATAGTATTTACTTCTACTGCAGAAGCTGAATATGTGGCTGCTTTGAGTTGTTGTTCTCAGATTGTCTGGATTCAGCAACAACTTCTCGATTAGGGCCTTAATATTTATGACACTCGCATCTTATGTGATAACATAATGGTTCTTAATATTATGAAGAATCCAATTCAACGTTCAAAGACAAAACACGTACACATCCGCATGCATTTTATCTGAGGTTGTTTTGAACGGAAGATTATACATTTGGAATCTGTTTCATCATATAACAACATTGCTGATTTGTTTACTAAAGCATTTGATAATTCTAGATTTCATTTTTTAATCCAATCTTTAGAAATGATTAACTTTGGTTAACTTTTATTTTTACACCATTTCTAAAAATAGTTTTCTTATTTTGTTATAAAATTGTTATTTGCAGTCTAGTTTCCAAAACGATTCTATTCTTAGGGGGGTATAAAGATTAAAGAAAAATACAAAAAGATTTTATGTTCACAAAAATTTGAGAAAAATTGAATTTTTAGGATTATATAGGAAATGATAGTACATTTCTTGATTTCGGCTCATTACATCTGAAGGCATACATGAAACTGGCTTGTATTATGTTTGATATGTTGAAAGGCTTGACGATCAAGAATGAAAAGCACTATGTATCGTGATACATTGAATCTAATCATCTATGACTGAAGTGAGTAAGTTATGAAGGTTTTGTGAATACACCAATTTTATGCTAAACCAGACTAAGAGTTACAGTCTATTCATTCTCAAGGCAGTTACTTTGTAACTCAACTAATATTAATTATATCCCTATATATACTTATATGAAAAATATCAACGATCAAGAAAAGAAAAGTCAAAATCAAATATCAAAAGAATATATCAAGCAAATATGTTATGATAAATATTTTTTTGAGAATATGTTATGACACAGGAGGCAAAATCAAAAGATGGGGCATGTAAGTCCTAAACGTCTTGTGAGGGCAAAACATAAGTCCAAATGGTTGTTGTTAAGTCCTACAACTTGTTAATATTCTATGCTTAGAAAATATTCGTGCTAGTTATGCTCTAATAGATATTATATTAGACAATAACCAAAACTGAGAAAGCTGATAAGAAATGAAAGGTTTAAGTAAAATTGAGGTGACTTGAAATCTCGGTGGTGTCTTGAAGCGAGATAGGTGTTTTGCAGGATTTTTGATTAAGGGATACACTAAAATTATATAACTTAACCAAAACATGATAAAATCATAGCTTATGTGTCTAAGTAAACTTAAAGTCCAAGTTTAAAAGGGACATAGTATATCGACAATTAACATAAACAATCTTATATAAAATCAATGTTGGATGATTGTTAATGGTTGATTTCTAAAAGGAATATGATCCTATAGCTGAAATTTATCAAAAAGTTAAATAGTTAATAGAATATATGTGTCAATAAGTTTCTTTTAATTAGTTTTATTATAGTGTCTTATTTTAGTTTGTGATGTGTTTTATTTACAATGTGTCCAAAACTTAAGGGTATTAAAATAATTGTAAACACTTAGTTAAATAAAATCAAATTTCATAGCAAATAAAAAGAGGTTTAAAAAAATGATGAAATTTGATAAAATTCAAAATATTAAAATTTTCAAAATAATAAAGTTTTCATGTGAAAAGTTTATATCAAGTGAAAACTTAACAAGAGAGACATTTGACTTCTCATGCCATAAGTCAAAACAATTATAATGAACACTTTGTGCGAGAAGTCATCATTCACATAAAAATTTCCAAAATTTGTCTTTGAAATTTTTCTAAGAGTAGAAACTATCAAACTAATTAACATTGTTTATTAAGTTCGTCTATTGATTTCGAAATGTGTGATAAGGTATATTAATGTTTACATCATCTATTTGTTTGAATTTGATTCGTGACCGAGTGTTAAATGGACTAAAACTTGAAAAATTGATGAAGTAAACCATAATAAACGTTAACTATATCTATTGCGACAGTCATTGAACATATTTGAACTATTAATTCATTGAAAATCAAATGTTTAAAAAATTAAAAGTTACTAGGACTTTTCGCGTGCGAATAGCCTTGAGAATAAGAATACACACGAAAGGTTGTACTTTGCGCATAAGATTGTACTTTTCATGTGAAAAGTAAAGATCTGTGTGAATTTGAAAATCATGCGAAAAGTAAAACCTACCACGCGAAAGGTTATATTTTTCAGAATTGTTAAATTTGCGAAAAGTTGAAATTTTCTGAAATATTTCTAAGTGTTGAATTCACGCAATAACAATACTTGTCGTGCGAACAATTATACATTTTGTGCAAAAGATTAAAATTTTAAATTTTTTTGTAAGTGTTGAAAATTTTTCTAAATATCAATTGTGTACTTATAATGTTTGTTCAATTTTTTCACATGGCTTGACATATGGGTTTTAACAAAAACCATAATGCCTTTGCATATCTGGGAGATGTTCCTGAAGATACAGCTCTATTCCGATATTTGATTGAAGGATTGAAGAAATCTCGGATCTATCTTGTTGTTTAAGCTAATTCTACTATTTACACAAACGTAATAGATAAGTTTTGGGAAGCTATAGCTAATGAGATAGATGTTAAGGGGGAGCTATGTATTACATCAACAATGAAAGGGAAGAGGATTGTTATCACTGTTGAGGTGATTAACAGTGTATTGTTACTAGAGAATATACCACAAGCACCGATGAAGATAGATGATGATGCTGCTAAGGATTGTTTAGTTTATATGGGATATACTCACCGTTATCCATCGGTACAGAAGAAATACTTACCACCCTTCTTGAAGTATTTATTTCATGTAGTTATCCATTGCCTTAGCAATCTAATGGCTGGCATGGATAGTCTGAACGCCATATTTGGATCTTTACTAGTTTCTCTGGTTGATGATCTTCCATACAACATCCCACAACCAAATTTTTTTAAATACAAAAGAATGTCATTGTTGCACCAGGGAAGAAGTTCATCATGTACCCATGGTTTATTCAGATGATAGTGAATGTTGCTCATTTTGAGTTAGTTGTATCTGATCCATCTACCTATTCTGTTATGGTGATGAAGAAAAATATTTTCACTTACCAAATGGGAGCTAGGGGAAATGCATGGGATGGATCATACTTTGCCAAACTTGGTAGATTTGTGTATGGGTTTCGAGTTGAAGCACAGACTGAGACTACTTAGGATCAAAGAGAAGATACAGTTGGTACATCATCTAGTGCTACTCAAGAAGAACTTTAGAGTTCTCATACTAGTAAAAAGTCTGTTGAATAAGAGGTGAATGAATGGTTAGAAGGTCGAGGAAATGATAATGAGACTGATAGTGATCGAATTAGGAATGTGCCTTATATGTTGCAAGAAGATCCAGAGTACGTGAAACACTGTCAAAACTTATTGATGAGGAACGTGATGCTAATTATGTTCCGTTAGATAGTCATGTATTGACCCGACGCTGGAGGAAGAGGATGGCAAGGGTGGCGGTGAGAGTTCTAGTGGTAGGGGTAGAGGACATGGAGTGTTGAGAAAGCATTGGACACCAATGACCACTGTGATGAATAATGTTGTTATGTTGTAAGGATCAAATGTAAAGGCTCATGCAACCCAAACAACCAAAGTCTCTCCTGCATGCATGCATAAGTGTACTGAAGTAGAATGCTTCAGAAGTTTCACACCTGCACTAGAACATACACCAAGTGTGAAATCTTCCGAAGCAAAGACCAATATCTTCCGAAGACAAAATTGATGTCTTCCGAAGCTTCAAAGACAAAGTCTTCTGAAGCCAACACTTGAAGAAACATTTCTTCTGAATACTTTTTAACACATGCTTTATCTGATGTACTTTTCATAAAGCTGGACCCCTTTCCGCTACAACTCTGTAAAGTCACTAATTTTCATAAGTTGGTGAAAAGGTCCATGTTATTGGTAACTGTACATTGAGGTCTTGAGTCTGTAACTTTCTACTTTATGTACTTTATCCTTTTTTTGATATATTAGGATGTGAGCTATGGCATGTCATAGTCACTAGTCAAAAGGCAATCTACCTTTTGACTCTACAAGTGATTTTGTTTGTTGTCTAGTTAATTGTATCCAGCTAGCCATCAAAGTATGGTCTGTTGTAGGATGTAGTATATGCATCTCAAATACTTGTAACTTTCTCATATGCTTTATGACATTTATAATAGAACTTGACAAAGCAATATACTACAATATTGAAAACCAATTCCTTGTGTGTTTTTGTTATCTTGTTCTGTCTCATGTTTACTTGTGTTCTTAGTATCATTACAAAAGGTTAACCAGTTCCCTATTTGATCTGTTAAGTGTTCTTAGCAACTCTCCTCACTGTGTTGTTGTGTTGTAAGCCCATACCCTTCACTGGTCCTACAATTTGCATCAGAGCATTCCAGGCTCTTAATATAAGATCTCACCATCTTAAGATCCCTCACACAAAAATACTTAATATCTCAAATGGCAGCTATTACCAAATCTGACATGGGAACTGGAACCATGACAAAGTCCCCACTGATAACTCTTGATGACTTTGACATTTGGTGCCAAAGAATTGAAGGCTTTATCAAGTCTCTAGACTTAAGAATATGGTAGTCTGCTGAAAATGGACCTTACATACCGAGCACCTCTTGTGCAACTCACTACAAAAAAAATCACTATTAAGGACTAAATGATTAGAGACAAATATATCAGTCTTCTATATATAGTATTAGAGACTAATAAATCAGTTACTAATTATGTTTAGGACTAAATTGTCTAAAATGACTGATAATCAATCCCTAAAAATAAGACAAACTATTGAAGACTAGCTTCATTCACAAATAGGCTTACATAATAAAAGTAATTGGAGGGAAATTTGTTGGTAACTGAATTTCGGTCTCAAATAAGTGACCTAAATGGCATAATTATATGAGTAACTGATAATTAGTTTTTAATAAAGTGGGTATATATTCGAGACTAAAAATTAGTTCTTAATATTCAAAATGCATACTAAATCAGGGATTTGCATTTAGTCTAGAATGGATTTTGCATAGGAATATGGTAAATGATTGATTCGTGGTTTCTAATTACTTGACACAAATTATATTATTTTAAGGAAGATATTCAACAGTGAAAATCAATCTTAAACATGTTATAATTGTCATTATTTGAAACTAATATTCAGTGTTTAAAGAGGTTTGTTGATGTAATATCTGAGGACTGGTATTCAGTCTCTTATAAAAAGTTACATTTCACTTATGGCTAATTAGGATCATTCATGATCAAGGTTGGTCATTATTGGTCAATTATGTGCAATAATGATCAATAGTGTGATTAATGGTACATAAGGCCATTAATTGTTAGTCAGAGTTAATAACCATCAAATAGAATCATCAATCAACATTTGGGTAGTGGATAGCTACTTAGGTTTATTCATGGTCAAGTAGGATCAATGATGGTCAGTACTGGTTAAATAAGGTCCATTCATGAGCAATGTTATTCATTATTGGTCGAGCGGGATCAATGGTGATGAAACAAATTCATTAATAGTCAATACTGATCAGTGATGGTTACATAAATTCAATAGTTTGCGATTAAAACAATTGGTCATCATTTTAGGTCATTGATAGCTAATTATGGTTATTTATAGATGGTCCATTAGAGTCATTGTGAAATTGGGACATCTACCCACCAATAATTGGTCAATTAGGACCAACTAGGGTTAGTTAGAGTCATTAATGGTCCTTTGGTTCGTTGAAGGTCAATTAAGAGTTATTAAGACCTAATATGGTCCACTAAGTTATGTATAGGCATTTTACGGTTAATGATATGACTCGTTAAATCTTGCACAACAAAGCCCTTAAGACATATTATGACTTACTATAACACATCAAAAGCCATTAAAAGATATACCGACTCATAAAACTCAATTAGATCCATTAAGACACATCTTTGATCCATCATAGCTTATGTATCATATCATTTAGAATTCATACATCTCTTAGAAAAAAATTTATAATTTTAATTTGCATTTTTTTCATATATTTATAAATTTACATACATATATTTATTTTTTTCCAAACACTATATTATATTATTCTAATGCTTCAAAAGTCATATGTTTTTCCAAAATTTATGTTTCCTTTCGTGTATCTTTTGTAAAAAAAATTAAAATTCCCTCCCCTAAAATTGATCTTTCTCCCCCTTTTATTTCCAATTATCTTTCCTAACCTAAATCAAACCTCATTGTGTCTTCTAGCTGCATAACCAAGTGTTTTCAAGATGCAAAGAGAACAATAAACATTAGTGGAGAGAGTTTGTTGTGGCTGGAGCAACACAACGGTTACATGAAGTGAATTTGGGTTTCTGGTGGTAACTAGAACATGAAGACTCAACGATGATGGTGATTGTTCAAGTGTGTTGAAGTGGTCTGCGCGTTAATAAATCACATCCTTTTTGTTTCCAAAAGTATGATAAATTTGAATTCTAATGATGTACATGAAATGCTCTCAAATTGTTATTGTTTTGGGTTTTGATTTTGGATTTCAAGATTACGTGCACTGGTGGGACGCCTAAAAGTTTATCTGTTGTTTCTAGAATCTATGTTCCATAATATTCATTGGTTGCTTCTCAAATTATTATTTTTTTTGGTTTTGATTTTGGATTTGAAGATAGAAAGAGAGTAGAGATTGACTAGAAGGCCATGCCAACCCTTCAAACTGCTCTTCAAAACTCTGTATTCAAAGGTTTCAAGAAATGCAAAAGAGCTAAACTACAATGGGATGCATTTAAACTAATGTATGAGGGTTCCTTTGAAGCCAAGGAGAACAAGAAGGATCTCCTGAAACAACAGTTTGAAAATTTCACCTTTAAAGTAGGTGAGACCATGGCTCAACAATACTTCAGGTATGTTGAGATTGTGGATACTCTAGTGGATGGTGGAGTAGCTCTTGAAAATAGAGATATTGTAAGGAAGTTCATGTCCTCTCTTCCTAAGCAATGGACACACTACTGTGTTATTATCAAGATTACCAAGAACTTGAAGACTCTCACTTTGACAGAGTTGTATGTGATTCTCAGTGGCTACCAGATGGAGATGAACATGTAAGGTTCATTTGGCAACTCCAACAATCAAATGGGTTCTGCCCTTCATGTGGTTGAAAGGGATAGCATAGAACCCAACATCATCTCATATGCTACCCTGACAACTCAAAAAAGGGCCATTTCATTACCTTCCTTGAGACACCAATAGAGAACAATACTCAAGGAAGCCCATTCCAAGAGACATGTTCTTCTCAAGCCTTTGTGTCTTTTGATAAAAGTTGTGGGAACTTTCTATTCACCCTTGAAGATCTAGCCTGTATCCTTGCAGATGATTTGGAGTATATGGAGATAGTCCAGCAAATGGCTCTTATCAATCACAGAGCCAAGAAGTTCTACAAGCGGACATGAAGGAAGTTTCCCAACAATACAACCAATGGAAAGTTTGGACTGGACAAAAGCAAAGTCAAATGTTACAACTGTAACTTGATGGGCCACTTTGCCAGAGAATGCAAGGCACCAAGAACAAATGGTGGCCAAGCACAGTCCAGACCAAACTACACTAATAAAGCTACCCAGAATGAGAAGCCAAAGTAGCAAGCTGCAGTTGCCGTTGAAGAAGGAGGCTTTGACTGGAGCTTTCAGGTGGAAGTTGTATCTCCAAACCAGACATTGATGGCTGACCATGATGAAGCAAAGGTATTGGAACATCTCTGTACTCCTGAATATATTGCTAAATCCAACAGATACATGTCCTACAACATAGAAATGAGATCTAATTTTGAGTCTTTAAATATCTTAAATGCTGATTTTAGAAAAGCCGGATGTGACTATAAGCTAAAGATAGAGGACTTAGAGAAAAACATTTCAGTTCTAAAACATGAGCACACTAATTATAGGACTCAGATCAAGGATCTCATAACTAAGTTGACTGAATGCAAGGCTGAGCTTGTGATCAGCAAAGCCAGGGCAGAAAAATATGTTCTTGAAGAAGAGACCTTCAAGAACATGATATCCTCATTCCTGCATGCCAAAGTATGTTATCAAAATAAGCAAGGACTAGGTTCTAGTAAGATATCTCCTCCACACACAATCTTGTGTATAAGATCACCTAGGTGTGGAACAAATTTGAAAATGAGCTTCCTCTCACACACCCTTTGAGTGAAGAGGATAAAGAAGTGACAGCGAAGAATTCCTTTGAGAAGAGTGAAGAGGAGGATTCTAAGAAGGGTTACTATCCTTCTGAGGAGAAAAGAAAGACTGTGATGACCAAGTCTACGAGGAAGAACTTGATCAGAAAGAGCTAGAGAAAAGCTAGGAAGGCTCAAGAGATGAAGGCCACTTTTGATTCTAGGCAGAAACAAGTTTTCATGTTCAAATCATCTCATCACCAATAAGAAGGCTGATCTGTTGTGTACCACTGCTACACAACCTCTACCATCCAACTCCAAGAACAGATCTTAGCCCAAAAGGACTATCTCAGCATTTACAAAGATGAAGGTGGAGAAGGGATGTGATCAAAGCCAGCCTTTTTCTCAAAAGAAGGCTCTTTGGAAGAAAAAGGTGGAATGTGTTATGTGTGAAAGTACCTCTCATCTTGCTAAGGATTGTCCATACAATCCAAGAGGTACTCTCCATATGACCAGAAAGAGACTTCCAAGAGCTCCAAGAAGAATTCAGTTTCGGAAGAAGAATCTATTTCCTTTGGAAGCTCCAAAATAAAGAAGAAGGCAAGTGGAAAATTGCCTTCAGGAGAAAATTTGGTCTCGGAAGAAAGGAATACTTTTGAAGCATTGAAGTCTGCTGCAGTGTTTGTAGAATCTTCCGAAGGTCCAGTCATCAAATCTTCCAAAGTCTCAAAAGCTTCCGAAGTGTTGAAGGTCAAGTCTAAACTTCCAAAGGTGGTGTGGAAGTCAAAGAAAGACCAAGTGACTGAATGTTCTCCATCAACAACAGCACAAGATCTTCAAAGCGCAACTATAGGATCTATTATTGTTACATTACGTTCTATTTATTTTGTTGAGACCAAGACAAATAAGGCTTGGGTTTCCAAATGTAACTAATCATTTTCTTTGTGCAGGAACAACTCAAGACAAACAAGAATGTCTGGATCATTGAAAGTGGTTGTTCCAGGCACATGAAGGCCTTAGGTAACTACTCCAGAACATTGAGAGAATTGACGGAGGGCCAGTTGCTTTTGGAAGAGATGAAGGTGGTTACATTTCTGGAAGGGACAAGGTCACAAATGGTAAGCTCAACATTGAAAAGGTAAACTTTGTCAAGGAGCTTGGGTACAAACTTTTGAGTGTATCCCAATTTTGTGATTAGAGTCATAACATGCTCTTTACAGAGCATGATTGCCTTGTTCTCAAGTCTAGGGTGGTCATTCTTCATTAGCATATCTTGCTCAGAGCCCCCAAGAAAGGGAACGTGTACAAGATGGACTTGCAACAGACATCACCCTCTTGAGAAGTTTCATGCTTTCTATCTAAAGCAAATAGTGATGAGTCTGCCTATGGCATAAAAGAATGTGCCATGTAAACTTTAAGAACATGAATAAACTTATTAAGAATGATTTGGTAACTGGATTGCCAAAGAAAGAGTTTACAAGTGATGAAAATTGTGTTGCATGCCTGAAAGGGAAGCATCATAAGGTATCTCATATGCCTAAGGAAAGAAACTCCATCACTACACCCCTACACTTGTTACATATGGATCACTTTGGCCCCAATACTGTAATGAGTCTAGGAAGGACCTCTTATTGTTTGGTGATCACAGATGACTTTACAAGATTCACTTAGGTCTTTTTCCTTAGATCTAAGGATGAGACTCTTGAGATTCTGAAGAATTTCATCTTAAAGATTGAGAATCAATATGATCACAAGGTCAAAACCATAAGATATGATCAAGGAACTGAATTCAAGAATCAAATCCTTGATACATTTTGTGATGACTCCTCAGCAAGGGTATTACAAGACAATACAGTGCTCCCAGGACTCCTCAGCAAAATGGTGTTGCTGAGAGGAGAAATAGGACACTGATTAAAGCTGCAAGAACCATGATGTTTGATTCTAAGTTGCCCATCACCTTCTGGGCAGAGGCAGTCAACACTACCTGCTATGTGCAAAACATAGTTTTAGTGGTTAAGACTCATGGCAGGACTTTTTATGAACTTTGGCATAAGAGGAAACCTTTCAATGGTTTTCTCAGGTCATTTGGATGTCCTTGCACCATCTTGAATACCAAAGATCAAATTGCTAAATTTGATGAGAAATCAAATGATGGAAACTTCATTGGATACTCTTCTCAAGCTAAGGCTTATAGATTATACAATCTCAGATTTAGAATTGTTAAGGAGTCAGCCAATGTGACTTTCAATGAACAAACACCCTGTGTGGCTGCTTCTGGTCCTGATTGACTGTTTGATCTTGATTTAGTTACCAATGGTTTTAACAAATCTTATGAGAATGTTTCAGGATCTATAGATATCTTACCCACTGGTGATCCAGACCTAAGATTTGAGTTAAGAAGACCTTCAAGTTACACATCTTCAGCTCCAGTTGTACCTACTTCTGCAAATGAGGTTTCTATCAGCACCACAATGACGAATTCAGCTGATACATCTGATATGCCTTCAAATTCCATCTTAGAGGCTCTACAACCATATAAAGACACTTTAAATGCAGAAGAAAATCATGGTA
Source organism: Flaveria bidentis (assembly GCA_018326385.1). Lineage (NCBI taxonomy): Eukaryota > Viridiplantae > Streptophyta > Magnoliopsida > Asterales > Asteraceae > Flaveria > Flaveria bidentis. The sequence goes on along the minus strand of BJCM01267418.1, from coordinate 11,098 downwards.
GTGGTAACAGTGATCAGGAATTTCTTGATGCTGATAACCACTCCATAGATGACAACATCAATGATGTTACACACTTATTGGATAAGTTTCTCTTGATAAGTGTGCTGATGTGGTGGGAGAAGCATCAATGCCAGATCTAAACTTTTCAAATTTAGATCTCTCCCCGCAACTTGCTGTGATCCCTCAGCTAAGGATCAATAAGTGTCACCCCACCACAAACATCATTGGTGATGTTGATACAGGGGAAGAACAAGAGGACAAACCCATGAAGCCAGTGTTTGTCTTCACTCTTGTTTCTAATCTCAGATAGAGCCAAAGAAAATTAATGAGGCTCTGAAGGATGGAAGTTAGGTTCAAGCCATGCAAGAGGAGCTGTTTCAATTCAACAGGCAGAAATTTTGGAATATTTGTGCTCTTCCTCATGGGAAGACTACTATTGGAACCAAATGGGTGTTTAGGAATAAGTAAGATGATAGAGGCATTGTCATCAAAAATAAAGCTAGACTATTTGTTCAAGGGTACACACAAGAAGAAAGAATTGACTACACTGATCTCTTTGCTCCTGTAGCAAGACTAGAAGCTGTTAGGATATTCTTGGCATTTGCTGCATCCAAGAACTTCAAGGTCTATGATTGGGTCTATTATGTATTTCACAGCTAGCAGGCCTGATATCATGTTTTCCATATCTATTTGTGCAAGATATCAAGCCAACCCCAAGATGTCTCACCTCATCACTGTTAAAAGGATTCTAAGATACCTCAAAGGTGCTTCAACAATTGGTCTTTGGTATCCTAAGAATTCTTACTTCAATCTTTATGCTTATACAGGTAGTGATTATCGTGGTTGCAACATGGCTGCAAAGTCTACATCTGGGGGATGTCAGTTTCTTGGTGAAAGGGTTGTCTCATGGCAATGCAAGAAACACTCATGTGTCTCTGCATAAACTGTTGAAGCTAAATACATTGCAAATGCAAGCTACTGTGCTCAAGTGCTTTGGATTCAATATCAGATGCTTGACTATGGATTAAACTTCAATGAGACTCCCATTCACATAGACAACAACAGTGCTATCTCTATCACAAAGAATCCTATGCAACACTCAAGGACAAAACACATCAATATCAGGTATCATTTAATTAGAGATAACTTTGAAAAGGGATTAATTATACTATTCAAAGTTCACACAAATGAACAATATGCTGATCTGTTTACAAAAGCCTTTGATGAACAGAGATTTAAGTATCTTATATCAGATTTTAGGAAGATAAACTTTGAGTAGGTTTTTCTAAAAACAAATTCTTATTATTTCTTAAAATCTATGTGTCCTAATTTGTTTAGTTTATCACCTTAATAAGCTCTTATTTTCTCTGGATAAAAACTTTTGAACTCTTTCCTTAGATTTCTGAAAAATTTTGATCGTTCGGAGGATATGTTATTACCTTCGGAAGAAACTTATGAAATCAAAACAAATAACTGCCTAAAGTCATTTTCCTTTGGAAGAAATTTCTGAAATATCTTTCAAAGCTTGAAAATCTTTCTTAGGCACTTATATGTTTTCAAGGACAATATCCTTCTAAGGAAAATTAACTCTCGAAAGCTTTGTTCTTTTGAACAAAACACCCAAGTCTTAATTTTCTTCTGTTAATTTTTTCTCAAAACTCTTAGGAAATTCTTCCGAAGTCATTTCGGCTTCAGAAGGTTTTTCATTAAAACTTCCGAAGAAAATTTACCTTTGAAATATTTTTGTTTTCCAAGAAAACTACTTTTTGAGCAAAAAAGCAAACTACTTTTTTAGAGGTGGGACCGACATCTGGATTTCAAAAGTTTATCCTCTTTCATCAACTTTGTCTTAAATCCTTTTCACATATAAACCCAACGATTCCCCCTCTTTCTATCATTTTCATCTTTCCTCCAAACCTATACCCCAAATTTCTCTCTAAAACTGCCTTCGTTCATACTTCCTTCATCCTTAAGTTTTCCCATAATGGCCAATCTTAACCGACGAAATGATCCAGATTTGTCCATGCAGTTACACAGGCAACACAACCAAGTTGCTCTGTTACACTCTGAGAAAGATCCATATTTTCCAGAGGTTTGCAATTTCTTAGCTCTCTCAAACTACTTCACCTCCCTTACCATTGATCCTACTCTATATGAGGATCATCTGCTTGAATTTTGGAAGACCTTCCAAGAGGTCGTTCTGTATGGGGAGAAGGCATTATTTGCCACAGTGTAGGGGAGAACAATCTTCATAACTCCGGTTATCATCTACAATCATCTTCAGCTTGATGATGAAGAAGGTGAGGTGTTCTTCCCTAAAGAAGTTGTTAACCACTCCTTTGAGTAGATAGGCTATGAGGGAGATTTCTCTGTAAAGACCTTTAGGAAAGGGAAGGTCTCATCCTAGTGGAAATACATGCTACATATGGTTATCCACAACTTGTCCAACAAGCATGGGGATGGGACCAGATTCCTGAAGATCTCTCCTTCATAGTGTATGGGATTTTTTAGGATGTTATGTTCACGTACTCTCAATTTGTTTATACAAATCTGCTTGCTAACATGGACTCCTTAGAATACTACATGTTTCCTAGATATGTTCAATACGTTCTTAACTGTGAACTGGGCTCACAGTTATGGGAATCAGGTAATTTTATTAAATTGGGACAGATGAAATCCCGACATCTTTTAAATCTTGAGGAAACCAACTGTTAGCTTCTCTAGGGTAGAAACAACCCTTGTCCCAAAAATGTTATAGCTCATTGCTCAAAGTGACAACCTAGCAGCTCCAGCTAGTGTTAAACCCACACCTTCTACATCTCAACCATCACAACAGCCACAAATCACCCTCACCTATCAAAGAAAACTCAAATGAACCCCTACTCAGACTATTCAGTCTGTACAGGCCCCCATATATTCACCCATACAGGAGGAAGTGGATACTGGAGCTCCCACTTCTCGTAAGGAGCAAACAACTCACATCACTTCTATGATCAGTGTTGAGGTTCCTCATGCTCAACCTGATGAGTTCACAATCCCAAATGCCTCAAACCTTCACTCTGAGTCTAAACACTCAAGTGAACAACCTTCAAGGGACAGTTGCCATCCCTAGCCTTTGGACTTAAACCAACCCATTCCTAACCTTGAATTCTATACTGAAGATGACTTAGGTTTTAATGAGTACCATGAATCTTTTTTTCCACTTCTCAAAGAAAGATGAGTGCACCTGAGTCTCCTATGTCTAGTCCACATCACTCACCCATCACTGAGGTGGATACTTCTGAACCTGTTCCAGATATCCATATGGAAGAGGCTCTCACTTTTGCAAGTGATTACATCATTCAGACCTCAACCATGGCAACTCAGTCTATTAACACTTCATTTCAGGCTATTAGTGAGCAGAGAAAAACCAGTAGCCAAGAACCTAAGTTGGTGGTAAGAGAGAGGACTTAGGTCCTATCATCTCATCCCCCAATGAGTAATCTGATGAAGATGTGGGGACTTTGAAACTAAAAGTGCAAAAACTATCACAAACATGCACCTATTTTGTCTCCAAGGTCAGTCATCTTGAATCTCAGGTGACTACCTTGCAAAACAAGGTCAATGATCAGCAACTTGAGATTTCTAATCTCAGGGAACAACTAGTTGGGAGACCTTTAAGAGGAGCTCAACCATGAATAAAAGAACATGTGAGTGTGATTGACCAAACTCCTAGCTCACCTATGCAAGAGGGTGATGCTACCACAAAGGGGAGAACATTATCACAATTATAGAACCTGGGATTAGCTTTATAGGGGAAACCTTGATTGAAGGCCTAATGGTAGAACTTGAGAGCTCTGTCTCACCATCAACTGCTACAGAGATTCATTCCCTTTATGAAACACCCTCTAGTGAAGGTGCATCTCAACCACTCTCAGGCCAGAGTTTGGAAGCTACACCAAGCAACAAAAGCCAAAGCAATCTTCAACCTTAGTCATAAAGGTCAGTAAGTGACAAAGGAAAAAGAAAAATGACTTCTGAGGAGATTAAGGAGGATGAGAGAGAGGAAAAGGAGGCTAAGGGGAGAAGGTTCATTTACTAGGTCTTCAAGGCTCATGGAATCTGGTATCACGGCCGCCCCTAGGCCAAACACTCATAATGATAAGTTGAGGGCAATCAGAATCAACTACTTGCAGACCAGGAACTATGACATAGATAATATCATCTTCCTCCCCTTAGATGAGTTAAATGAACTGAAAGAAAAGGAATTGTCAAAGGAAAGAAAGGAGGTAAAGGATGCAAAGCTACTTCTTTAGATCAAAAAGAAAGAAGAAAGAAAAGACTATACAAGCATGTGCTTTCTCTCTCCCTAGTTCAAGAATGTCTTGTGCAAGAGGATGTGGTGCCACAAGAACCTCAGGTAGACAAAGAAAAAGATTGGATCAACATGATAAACTACCTGAGTGCCATAGGCCTCTATCTGGGTGCTGCACTTCTTCCCTTACCCTTTGACTATATTGAGTTTGTGTACCTCAAAAAACATGAACTTGAGATAGTCAAAGAGAGAAAGATCACTAAAAAGAAGTTAAGGGAAGAGGCTGAAAAGTCAAGAGCCATCATCCAGAAAAGTATGAAGAAGTTTGCTAATAGGCAGATGATGATGAGCTTCTTGAAGCTGTATGGATTCTCCAGAAGGAGACTTGGTTCTTCATCTCTGTCCACCATGGATGAGCACATCAGAGTGATCAAGCAATGATTCAAAGAGGTGAACTTGTTGACTTACACTCCCCACCAAGTCAAGTCTCTCAGGAAGTAGAGATTAAGGTTGAACCATTTGAGACAACACAACCTGAATCTCCTGCTGAGCCTCAACAAGCTTCCATTTCTGATCCACAACAAGGTTCTATCCCCTTTCAATCTGACCCTGCGAGAGAGGAAAACCCAACTGAGAAAGACAAAGAAGATCAATCAGGTGTTGTAGGCGAGTCTTCTCAGTTAAAATGTTCAAAGAGGAGAAAAAGGATGGCTTCCAAACCAAAGCCAATGAAGAAGAAGAAGAAAGAAGCATCCATCTCCAAACCTCAGGATGAGTCAGAACATCCAAAGGATATGCTAATAGAGGATGCTCCACCAACTCCAATTCAAATAGCTCCTCTAGCATCAAGGAGACCCATCTTGTCCTGGACATACACTACAAATCCGGAAAGATGGCGTTTCATCAGAGATAAGGGTATTGAAAATGTTTACACATGGCATGATATGTTTACTCTACTCTGCATGATCTCTTTGACATGAGAAGACACTTTGAGAGTCTGAGTGATCCTGATCATATTATGAAGAAAAGGATGGTCATTATCCTGATGAGGACTGTTAATATCTAAAGTCTTCAAGTGTTTTGGTAGCATTAGCCTAGGGGGAGTTTGTATGGATTAAATGTAAAGGCTGATGCAACCCAAACACCCAAAGTCTCTACTACATGCATGCACAAGTGTATTGAAGTAGAATGCTTTGGAAGTTTCACACATGCACCAAAAAATACACTAAGTGTGAAATCTTCTGAAGCCAAGACCAATATCTTCCAAAGCCAAAAATGAAGTCTTCCAAAGCTTCAAATACAAAGTCTTCTGAAACCAACACTTGAAGACAAATTTCTTCCAAACTTTTGAACACATGCTTTATCTGATGTACTTTTCACAAAGCTGGACCCCTTTCCGTTGCAACTCTGTAAAGTCGCCAACTTTGATAAGTTGGTGAAAAGGTCCATGCTTTTGGGAACTGTACATTGAGGTCTTGAGTCTGTAACTTTCTACTTTATATACTTTATCCTTTTTGTAAGATATTAGGATGTGAGCTATGGCATGTCATAGTCACTTGTCAAAGGCAATCTGCCTTTTGACTCTACAATTGATTTTGTTTGTTATCTAGTCAATTGTATCCAGCTGGCCATTAAAGTATGGTCAGCTATTGGATGTAGTATATGTATCTCAAGTACTTGTAACTTTCTGATATGCTTTGTAACATTTGTAATAGAACTTGAGAAAGCAATATACTGCAATCTTGAAAACCAACTCCTTATGTGTTTTTGCTATCTTTTTCCGTCTCATATTTACTTCTGTTCTTAGTATCATTACAAAAGGTTAATGAGTTATTTGATCTGTTAAGTGTTCTTAACAACTCTCCTCACTGTGTTGTTGTGTTGTAAGTCCATACCCTTAACCGGTCCTGCATATGCATTATGATATTTACAAAATCTACAATTGTGACATGTACTCCTATGCCTACCACTGTTGGTACTGATGACATTTTGAGGACTCCTTCGAGAAAGTCTGTACATGATGATTTATTTGGAGATACAAACTTCATCAACACTACTCCACAACCCAGACCTCATCTAGAGACATCTACTTTATCTCCAGAAAGGTTGCATTGGAGCAAGGAGTTAGTACACTTGAGACGGAGATGTTGGAGAAATCTCACGTTATTGATGGCTTATATAGAAGAGTGTATGAAAAGGATACAGAGTTCGGAGAGTCAGCAGTAGTTTATGCTATCTTGTGTTTAGATTATGGAGCAAAATCCGAGAGATCTCAGTTCTCGTGTGTATTCAACTTTTACACACCAACATACCATAGAATTTGGAGAGTCTAGTGGATAGCAGGTTGCTAGTCCAGATCAGATTGTTGAGCCAGTTCATGGTACAGAACATGCTGTTGATCTTGTTACTATAGAAGGGACAACAAATAACTTTGTTGTTGATCAAGAGCCTAGTCCAGATGTTTCTAATCAGGCCACTAAGGATCAACCTGTATCTTATGTTGGAAAGGCATTTGTGGAGCCTGAACAAATGTTGCATATACTTGATCCAGTTGATGATGATGATGACTTGGATACAATTGATTATGATAATAGTGATGATGAAGATGATGATGAGGATGATGATGTTGATGCAATGATGATGGTAGTAATAGTGATAATAATGATAGTGGAAATGATGATAATAATCAAGGGGGTGATACGGGTGCTGCTACTGGTACTTGTGGGTCATCAAGAGCTGCTAATGTATCCGGACCAAGTCCTGATGATATAGTTGATTATACACCATTAGCTCCTGCCACTAAAGCTGAGTATAAGAAGGAATTCTACTCATTTTAGCAACATATATTGGAGGAAGAGGAAAGTCTAGCTTTTGGATCTTTTGATGATTTAGAAGAAGATGTGAAATACACTAACATTCTTTGGAACAATTTGAAGGATTTGTTTTCTTAGATTGTATTAGAAGAAGGGGAGATTGTTAGTGAGTCTAGTACTTAAGAAGCCACTAACAAGACATTAGACAAAACTGGTCAAATGGCTATTCGTCAGGTTGGTGATCTTACAGTTGCTGCACCTCCACCGCCAGCTTATGTTCATACTCTTCACATTCCAAACCTTTCACAAGGTATGAAAATTCAAAGATGATTATCAATTGGGCGTATGATGAGGAAAATAAGTTGTATGTGATTAAGAGAAAGGCTAGAGGAATAGAATATTTCCAAGATAAGCACAACTTTCATAGTCTTTAAGCATCAGACATGTATGCTATGGGTTGTGTTCCATTCATTAATCCAAGTATCTATGAAAAGGATAATTAGATAAGGAATATGATTTGGAGACAGAACAAGATCAACTTCAAAGATTTTAAGACAACCAAATCCCAAGTCATTGGAGATGAGAACCGTAATGAAGATACAAGTTTATAGACATCGAAGATATGTGAAGAAGATCCCTATGCACGCTCTAGTGCCAGTTAACAGCTTGTCGAAGATATCAGGTGGACTTGTGAAAAGGAGACGGGTCATGCGTTGATCAAGTGTTAGACAAAGAGTACAGTATCATCGACCCTATAGATTTTCTTGGAAAAAAAGATTTTATGAAGTTGCCGGAATGTCTGATTGCAACTGATGAATCTATACAGTTTGGTTGGTTGATTACGAAGGCCCTAGATAAGAAGATGTATTCTTATAGGGGCAGTTACAACATGGATGATGTGGACTTCTGAAGAACATTGATTTACCGAGCCTAGGGGGAGTTGTATGGGTTGAAGCTAGAGGCTCGGGAAATCAAAATAAAGTGAAGATCAAGTTAAAGACAAGCAAAAAGTGAAAGAAGCCGCATGACAACTTACTTGTCGCGTGAGAACTAGCTTCTCGCGTGAAAAGTTGATCTCGCGCGAGAACATTATAGTTTAGTATAAATACTTAGTTTGCTTTGTGTTTAGTAAGCTTTTGTCAATTTCTTGAATTTGTAACTTCTGTGTAATCTTGCAAATTCAAAGAGCAATTAAAGAGAAGTTATTTACATTGTGAGATTCACTTCTATTCTTCTACTTTTCAATCCATAATTATTTACATCCTGCATTCATAATTACGAGATAAATCTAATTATTGTGATGATCCTTACAACAACAAATTGAAGTAGCCACATATTTAGCCTCTGTAGTGGATGTAGATACTGTTTGCTACTTCTTGCACTGCCAAGAAGTCAATCTATTTCTAAGTAATTTACAACCACCAGTTGTGAATTTCCTGTCAAAATTTCATTTTGCATAATCACTGTCAGTATGTGCATATAAATTGAAATTTCAAGTTTTAGGATACCAACGACCAAGTGTAGGTTGACTGTTGAGATATTTTAAAATCTACTTGACCACTTTCATGTGAGATTCCTTTGGATTACTTTGATATCATGCACACTAATAGAAAGTAAACATAATGTCTAGTCTGCTTGCAGTGAGATACATCAAAGATCCAGTCATTGATCTTTACAAATGTTGATCAATGTATTCACCCGAAAGATCAGGAATTAAAGTAGGACGAGAAGACATCGGAGTGGGTGCAATCTTGGATTCCTAAAATTTATATTTGTCTCGAATACTATATGTTGGGTTTGTTGGACCATTATCAAAGTAGTTTAACCATTTAAACATGAAAAAACACAGCAGAATAAAACCTTAATCTTATGATTTATAATCTGAAAATTAAGGTTAATAACATAACATCAACAAACCCAAGAAAATAGGATCTTATATATGTGTATGAACTAGCTATCAAGAACAAATAACAACCAAAACAAGATATACAAACCACCTTTGTAAAGCTGCTGAAAAACGAGATTTGGATGAAGAAGATGAGGTTCTTGAATGACCAAAACACCAAGGAGAGTCCTCAAGCATTCATACCCACAAGCATCAAGCAAACACCTTGTTGCTAGGATTTGAGCACCAATCTCGAACCAAGATGAGCTGAAAATCGATTTTTCAGCTTTGAACTCCTTCAAGAAAATAGAGAGAAAGTGGGTTCTTGGTCCTTTTCATGTTAGAGAGAGAAGAGAGTATGTGTGTGTGTTTTCACGAAGAGAAGAAGTCTAAACAAAAGGCCAAAGACCCCCATAAAGGGGGCGGCCGAAACTAAAAGAAATTTGGGGTTTTCCCTCTAAAAACTCTTTTTACATTTTGTTTAACTAATTACAATTATAAGTTATCTAATTAACCTTTTAATTATATAACTTATACACACACTATTATTATTATTTGATGTTATTTAACCAACTTAAATAACATTACAAACAATGTCCATGAACAAAATATCCTTATAAGTCGTTTCATCTCATATGCAATTTATTTAGAAAACCCATTTTCCAAATTGTTGTATTTATTTAATTGCATGATTATATCATCAATTAAATATTTATATTGGTGTTTGTAAGCTTGTTATTGGGTATTACCCGACTTGGATCATTACGTACTAACCACATCAATATTCTATGTGTCTTGGGCGTAAAGAATCCAACAACCTCCCATTTGCACAAGATTCATAGAAGATTGATTCAAGCAGTAAATACCACCTACAAACGGTTTACTACCCTTAATACACATGACAAAAGCCATTCAATAACATCATTCCATTCAAGTATCCAACTTGAAATGATTTAGGTGAATCAATCATTTATCCTTTTGTTTCAAATGTCATGTTAAATCCAAGGACACAAAGTGATTATTCCTTGTTGATTTAACTTAATTAGGCCTTAGACATCTTACTCTCAATGAATAAGAGGAACAAATTCCATCTTGACTACATACGTTTCTCACAATCACCTCATGTTATACCTGAACATAGTCTTATGTACTATCCATTATTTCAGAACAGTGAAGAACTAGCTCAAGGTATAACACATTGGTGAATATCAAAACCCAATATGTATCTCAGGTGAGAGGATACCAAATGATATTCTCCTTTACTCAAATTCACTTATTATCTATCTAGAAGATTCCATGTAGTAAAATTTGAGACGTGGGTCAGTCCAATATTTGTATCCCACAAATATCTATGAACTTTGGCAGCAACCAATTGCTCTATATTCATGCCTTATGAATATCCACCAATCCATGTTCATAATAGTCTTACGTTCATATTTGTTCCTATAAATATGACCGACTACGGACATTTAGAATAATAAACATATTCATGGATATATACATGCTAAAAGGAACTTAACTCAAAATATCACACATATATAAAAGAGTTAAATATTACATTGTACCAAACTTTCATATACTAAACAGATCAGTTCCAATCATCAGAATATCAAAGTCCTAAGGCACAAGTATGACTTTCATGCTTTGCCCTTTCAAGGAGCTTCGTGAGTGGATCCACAATGTTTGATCGGTGTGAACTTTACGAATACATATCTTTCCCTTTTCAACTTCATCACTTATGTAGTTGAATCTCCGCTCAATATGTCTAGTCTTTTGATGTGCACGTGGTTCCTTGATTTGTGCAATCGCACCCTCGTTATCAAAAAAGATTTCTAGGGGGTCTTGAATGGTAGGGACGACCCCTAGATCAGTGATAAATTTCTTTATCCATGCAGCTTCTTGAGCTGCTAATGAGGCTGCTATGTATTCGGATTCTGTAGTGGACAATGCTACCACGTCTTGTTTTGAACTCTTCCAGGACACTGCCCCTCCATTCATAATGAAGACATACCCCGATTGTGATCGAGAATCATCTCGATCAGTTTGGAAGCTCGCATCCGTGTAACCCTTTACAACGAGTTCCTCTTCACCAGACTCGTATATTAG
>BJCM01267417.1:0-10656 GCA_018326385.1 Flaveria bidentis | reverse complement strand
ACACAAGTATGGTCTCTGACACTCCGCTGCAGACCTCTGATACTGCATGGCTTCTTCTTAAAGAGCCATGTAGTTGACCATACTTTATTCCACTATTTACCTTTTATGATAGTTAAGTTACCAACTTTAGTTGGTGACAAAAGGTAAGTCAGGGACATGTCCTGACTACCATATCTCAGATAAGACTTTATCCGAGATACCTTAAACTATAGTCTTGTAGTATAGGCTTTAGTTATAGGATCCCAGATGGTATCAAAGTATATCCGGCTATAGGTAGTATTATATATAGGTTCTCATTGTAACTCATTCCACACTAATTGTAAGAGTCTTGTATTATTTGAGTTGAGAAGCAATATATAAAAGTACCTTGAAAATTACTTCTTGTGTTCCTTATACTTTCTATATTGTGATCAACTCTTACTGATTATATCTTTACCTGAGTGTTGTTCTAAGTGAGTTTGAGAGAAAACAAAGTGTTAAGTGACCTTAACCGATCCTGCAAGGTGATGAACCCACACCAGCAACCTCCACCACAATGCCAACACTGCCTTCTCCACCCATCACCATCACATACCAAAGACGCCCCAAACAAACCCTTGTTTAATCTACTCTGATTGAACAAGCCCCTCCTATTCAATCCAAAAAGACTAGAGTGGAAACATGGGCTCCCACTCAGTCTGAGGTCTCTCCATCTTTCTCTTTTGACCTTAATTTGGGTTTGAGAGAAAACAAAGTGTTAAGTGACCTTAACCGATCCTACAAATGTTTGCAGCTCCCCCTTGACTTCTTGTTGTTCTTTCATTAAGATCTCCAATTATGTTGTTGATTAGATGAGACTTGTGAATTCTGGTTTGTTAGAACAGATTCAACTGGAATAGATGATTCTAAGTTGGTATATTTATTGATGCAGATGAATCTAGCTGAGATGATGAATTTATGAAGTAATCAAGGAGTTCTTCATGTTCATCATTGGAAGTAGAATGATCTTCTTCATGAGTTTCTACATCAGCTGCATTGTGAGTATCTTCCGTAGGAACTTCTACTAAAGTATTTTGTGCTTTCGTAGGAATTATAGGAACATCTACGGATGGTATTTGTAAAATATCTCCTGAGGCATTATCCATATATCCGGATGTAGGATGCTCATCTTCGGATGCAGACTCATTAGCTATTGATGGAGTGTTTTCATCCGAGGATGTAGATTCACTTTGTTGAACATGTGCAATTGTTCCTTGATGCATGCTACTTGATGTTTGTGTTCTTAGAGAATCAGCTGACAGAGTTACTTTATTTAGATTTTGAGAAACAAATAGGTAATATGTATCATCAGATTCTGCATTATTCAAATAGCAAGAGTTAAATGAATTTGTTAGAGCATCTATATTAAACAACCATGATGATCCTATTACAGATGTAGGAAATAAGGATTCATCAAATGATACATTAGGAGTTTCTTCCATAATATTTTGTTGTGGAATGTAAATCCTATATGATTTAACAATTTAAAAGTATCCAACAAGAAACCATCATAGGCTTTCTCTGAAAATTTTCCCAATTGTTCTTTTGTGTTTAAAACTGATACATGACACCCAAAATTTTTAACATATCCTATAAAAGTTTTTTTTAAATAAAAGCTCATAAGATGTTTTATTATTTTCTTTGACAATTAATGTCCTATTACATACATTACATGTTGTGTTCACTGCTTCAGCCCAAAAGGTGATTGGCAATTATGAATCAGCTAGCATTGTCCTTGCTGCTTCAATAAGTGATATGTTTCTTCTTTTAGCAACTCTATTTTGTTGTGGAATTCTTGGTGTATTGAATTGCCTAGAAATGCCTTTATTCCTGCAAAAAGAATCTAAGTCAGCATTAACAAATTCAGTCTCATTGTCACTCCTGAAAATTTTAACTTTTAAATCAAATGGATTCTCAATCTTGATGACAAAGTCCATCAATGTTTCTGATGTTTCACTCTTTTGTTTTAAGAAAAAGACCCATGTAAATCTAGTGAAGTCATCCACTACCATTAAACAATTTTTCCTTTTGCCAATTCTCATCACATTGGTTAGACCAAAAAGATCCACGTGAAGCAATTTGAGTGGTGTAGTGTTGGTATTGATAATTTTGGATTTGTGTGACACTCTATGTTGTTTTCTTTTATAACAAGAAGTACAATGATTTGAATAATAAAACTCTTTCTTTGGTAGTCCAATGACTAGGTCATTTTTCACCAATTTATTCATGTTCTTAAAGTTGAAATGAACAAGCCTTATATGGCATAGTTGAGATTCATCTTCTGATGACTTAGATAGCAAACATGTTTCATTTCTTGTGAGTGTTGTATTGTTCATATCTAAAACATAGGTGTTCTTTTTCTTGATGCTTTAAGAAGGATCCATTCTTCTGGAACTGGAAAACCTGGCTTAAGAATGTAAAAATTAGTGTTATCAAACAATGTGGTATAATCTTGATCACAAATTTGAACACACTCAATAGATTATACTATAAATTTTCACAATAGTTTACTTTCTCAAATTTGAGCACACCATTAGTTACCATTCCTTCACCAACTATTTTACCTCCCTTCTTATCCCCACCAAATGCACATATGAGGCATTTTTATGCTTGAAGTCATGGAGAAGAGAACAGTTTCATGTCATATACTTGGAACACCACTGTCAACATACCACTTGTTTTTAGCTCTCCATGATTGTTCTTGCACAAATAAAGAAATCAATTATAATTGACAACCCAAGCCTTAATGATCTTGGGTTTGCCAACAATGTCTAAAATTATTACTCCTTTATCAATAAGTCTTGAAGTTTCAGTGTTTTAGTCTTAATTGATTCATTCTTTGTTGTTTATGGTGAGGATGAATCTGTTGAAGATGAGGTTGTTGAACTAGGTTCTGGATTCTCACTCTCTTATTTATTCACCTTATCTTTATTGGTTTGTTGCTTTGGTTTAGACAATGAACCTTGATTATTGAAAGTTTCATCATCTTTTGATTTTGAATGAGATACATGAGTTTCATTTTCAAAATCATCAAAGAAAGCATCATCAACATTTATTTCTTTATCACTCAAATCCACCCTTTTGTAAGGTGTTTTGGATTGCTAAAATGATGTTCTTTTCTTCAAAGGTTTATCATCAACAGATCTTTTCTCCTTTGGTTTTGCTTTGTGTTTTTGTTTATGCTTCTTTGTTTTTGAATCTTCTTGACTTCATTAGTATGAGAGTTTGATTCACCCTTCTAAGATTGTGACTTCTTTGTGCTTTTTGTCTTGTTTTTCTTGTTGAAATAACATTCCCGAGTTGAATGGTTATTTTTGTTGCAAATTGCATAATGTTTCTTGAAGTAGCAGTCAGAGGTCATGTGATTGTTCATATTGCAAATAGAACAATAGTTGCTAAAGTAACAGTCTTTAGTATTGTGATTTTTCATATCACACCATTTGTAATACATTTCCTCTAATTCTACATCATAATTGACTGCTTTCTTTTTCTTATTCAGCTTTTGAAACTTCAAATCTTTTTCCAGTTTTACAGTTGATTTTTCCTTGCCTTTACCTGGCATACTGTCAAAAGATTCTTGTTTATCATTTGCTGATTTCTGCTGCTTGGAAGAGACCATTTTCTGATTTGAGTTGTTACTTGTAGCTTTTTCCTTCCGTAGATCTTCTACTGATTTAAAAGATCTAGTCTTCTACAAATCTGTTGCAGAAGAAGATTTCTTCTTCCGCTGAAGTTTTGTTGATTGTTTCTTCTTGCCCTTTTCTACGAAAGATGTGTGTACTTTCTCGGTAGATGTACACTGTTCAACTCCTTCAGACGATGGTTTTTGTTGCTGATTAAGTTCTTGAAGACCTTTATTTGGTGAGTTATTCTCTTGCAAATAGTCTTCAACATGTTTCTTTGTTTAGGAGGATATTACAACTTTGTTTCTTCAAAAACTTTAGGAATGATTGTTTCAAAAGCAACATTCTTACCAATGTTCAGTTGATCAACATCATATTCATCAGAATCATCCAATTCATCACACTCATCAAAGTCAAATTCTAAATCATTTTGTTTAATATGATCTGATTCAGAAGACTCAATTTCACTCACCTCAATCTTATTATGATTAACTTGTTGATTTGATTTTGCTTCAAACTTGGTGTTTGGCACAAAATGATTTGACAAATTGTTTGTCATTGTTTCATGTAAAGTTGTGTAATTATTATTTATAGGAGGTACAACAACATTATATCCCAACCCATACATGTTCTTTGGTTCAATATGAGAATTTAATAATTTCTCATATTGTTAAGATGAAAGTTTAAACATCTAAAGTTTCACTTCAGTTGATGCATGATCAGCCATGGATTTGGTTAAGGAAGTGATCAGATCCTCAATTTGGGCTTTTAGACTCTGATTTTCTGAAACAAGTTTATCTAAATCCTTTTTTAAAGAGTTAATTTTTATTTGATATAATTTATGTTCTCTTATATGAGATTCATTCAAAATCATTGTTTCTTTTATTTTATCAGCCAATTATTGAGCATGGACTCTATATCTTTCAACTTCATTAACATATACTGATGAACATAATCTATCACTTACCTCTCTAGTGATGGGTGGAGCTTTATTCTCCATGTGTACCATTTGAGCTTGATTCTCTTCCAGGACTTCTTTCTCATGCATGCTCTAGTCATAGGTTCCATCTTGAAGTATGATCAATCCAGATTCTTTAGAATTACTTGGACCTGTTGATGCATTTGTGGCTGGTGGGGATGAGTTGGTTATCTGTGGTTATCTGAAAGATCTTTAAGATATAGATTGTTGATGAAGCTAATGTTGATTAGACTGATGTTATGGATGTTGTTGATGTTGTCTTGAGTTAGGATTTGATTGTTGATTACATTCTCTGGAGAAATGTCCATAGAGATTGCCTTTGAAACATCTTACTTTTGACTTATCAACACCAATCTTTGTTTTTTTACTTGTTGCAGCCAAATTCTTATGTCTTCTCAGATACTTTTTGGCTCTATATGCAATCATAGCCATTTGTCATTGAAGATCCATTTCATCTACTACATCTGGATATAGTTCTTCCAAGTCTTGCTGGCAAATGTTGGCAGATGATAAAGTGCTTCCCAAGCAAGCTTAAAAACTTGAACTAAAAGCTGCAAAGGCTGCCTTTTGTTCTTTAGACTCCAGAATCACAGTGATAGGCTCCACTTGGTTGTTGTTTGAAGAGGTCTTTGCTGATGATGTAGAGGAATCTCTTCTATCATCAGTTCTTCCCTTCTCCTTTCCTGATTTGCTTTGAGAAGATTTCTTTGAAGGTTTTGATGCATAAAACCTCACTTCTTCTTCATCTTCACTCAAAGTACAAGAGTTGTCGCTATCATTATTAGAAATAAAAGCACTTCCAGCACTTTTTGTTTCTTTAAAGTGATAGGGTGTGACATATGTTCTCACACTCTTATTATTTAATTTTTCATCCATTTCAAGAGCCTCTACTTTTGCTACTAAGGTATTTAAACCTGTTGCTTTGAGGTCTATGATGTTCTTGAACATGGACACAGATTGCTTCCAACTTTCAAGCAAAGTATGAAGCATCTTTTTGTCAATTCCTCATTAGTGTATTTCAAGTCGAAGATGTTCATCTCTATTACAAGTTGCATAAATCAATGGAGTTGTTGAGGAATTGATTTACCCTCAATATGATGAAAAATTTCATATTATGAGCGAAGTGTATCCTTTCTACTACTTTTGATTTCATCACTTCCTTCACAGAGTGTATGAAGGATCTTCCACAAGGAATTGGCTATTTTGTAATTCTCACACCTGATCAATATTTCTTCAGGTAAAACCATACTCAGCAAGCTATATGCTTTGATATCAATCTTTACCTTCTTAACATCATCAGGTGACAGATCTTTGGTACTTATGGTTTAATTATTGTCATTATAATCCGGACCAAGAGTAGGAGGAATATACGGACCTTCAATAATCGAAGTCCATAAGTTGGAATCAATATAATTCACATGATTCTTAAATTTGATTTTCCAAGATTTAAAATCCACTTTTGTTTCCAACTTTAGAGGTTGGTATGATAATCCACCAATGTTACTCATTTTTATTTAAAGACTAAGAGATTAACTAAATAGAGATTCTTCTTGTGTAATTTACTATTTAGTGACAAAACTTAATTAACAATTAAGTAATTGTGGTCACAAATCGGTCAATCCTTTTAATGATAATTAATTATCAAATCAAGGATTTGGTTAATGAATTATCAAATTAGTGATTATCAATCAATAACTCAGATCCACTATTCAATTAATGTGAATCATTGATCTAAGTTTAAACGAATAATGAAACAGTACTCACTGAAAGACAATTCTCCCGTTTTTATTGTTTTAAGCAAAAATCAATTCACAGTAAATTGATTTGATTAAAAAAATAGATCTAATCAGAAAAACTGATAGATCTTATGAAATAAGCAAAGAACTAAACAATTCTAACACCGATAGATCAATCAATCTAAATCAATGAGCACTTGGCTCTGATACCACCTATAAATCCAAGAATCGTAATTATGAATTATCAATGTTAGAAAAATTGAATAAAGCTAATGATTGCGGAATGATCATTAACTGTTGTTTAATTGTATTTATGAACAAATATTAAATCAAGTAAATGTTTGTTAAGACGAATAAAATGATACGAACACAATAAATAAGCAAACAAGATTTGATTCAAAAGTATTTTATTAAAACTAATTAATGATTACAGATGAATAAAGAATGAATGCTATAAACAATATATGCTTTGATCGTATTAAGGTTGATGATGTATTGATGTGACGGCTGTTAGGGTTTGTGTTTGATTGTGTGAATCAATATGATGTTTGTCATCAAATTGATTGTGTTATCACCCGTCTTGGTATTTGTTCTATTGGTCATCCTTGATGTGAAACCTAGGATCCATATTTATAGACAAATATAGTTTCTATTAAGAAAACATCGGATCTCTTGTGATTCGAAATTGTCTTGTTGACTTGTAACACTTGTATTATTTAAGTACAAGTGTTTGGACTCCGTAGCTACATAGTCTTCCATAGATGTTTGTTCTTCCGATGGTATCTTGTTCTTCCAAAGGTATCTTGTTCTTCCGAAGGTATCTTGTTCTTCCGAAGGTATCTTGTTCTTCCGAAGGTATCTTGTTCTTCCGAATATATCTTGTTCTTCTGAAGGTATCTTGTTCTTTCGAAGGTATCTTATTCTTTCAAAGGTATCTTGTTCTTCCTAAGGTTACTTGTTCTTCCAAATATATCTTGTTCTTTTGAATTTATCTTGTTCTTCCGAAGGTATCTTGTTCTCCCGAAGGCATTTGTTCTTCCGAAGGCATTTGTTCTTCCGAAGGTACTTTGTTCTTCCGAAGCTATCTTATTGCAGGACCGGTGAAGGGGGTCACTTACAACACAACAACACAAAGACGAGAGTAACTAAACTTAATCAAACAGTGAACTAGATTAACCACAAGTAAAGACACTAAGAACGCAAGTAATTAAGAGATAGAACACAAGAGCAAGATACACAAGTGTATGGTTTTCAAGATTGCAGTATATTGCTTTCTTAATGTTCTATTACAAATGCTACAAAGCATAAAGGAAAGTTACATGAACATGAGATACTTATACTACATCCTACAGCTGGCCATACTATGAAAGCCAGCTGAATACAATTAACTAGACATAAAACAAAATCAATTGTAAAGTTAAAAGGCAGATTGTCTTTTGACTAGTGACTATGACATGCCATAGCTCGCATCCTTATCTATTACAAAAAGGATAAAGTACTTGAAGTAGAAAGTTACACACTCAAGACCAAAATGTACAGTTACCAAAAGCATGGACCTTTTCACCAACTCATGTAAGTTGGTGACTTTACAAAGTTGCAGCGGAAAAGGATCTAGCTTTATGGAAAAGTACATCAGATAAAGCATGTTGTTAAAATTCTTCAGAAGAAATTTGTCTTCAAGAGTTGAGCTTCGGAAGACTTTGTCTCTAAAGCTTCGCAAGACTTCATCTTTGGCTTCAGAAGATATTGGTCTTGGCTACGGAAGATTTCACACTTAGAATATTTCTGTTTGCATGTGTGAAACTTCCGAAGCATTCTTCTTCAGTACTTGTGCAGCATGCATGCAGAAAGACTTTGGTTGATTCAGCCTCTATACATATTCTCTACACTTATTCTTCCGAAGGTATCTTGACTTGAACTTCAGAGCTGGTTGTTCATCTGCAGAAGATATTCGAATGATTGTTTTTGTAAGAAACATATTTACGGAAGAACAAAAATGTTTATCCATAGATGTTTCTTACACTTAGTCAATTTTACAAATTGACCAAGTATAATGTTTTAGCTGCAATCATACATAAATCAACACAAATAAGGTTTAACCTATATACATAATGCATACATCAAAATAATGAATTATAATCATTCATTATTGAATAAATTTCTAAGCCTATACAAAATGATCTAAACCTATTGTTCCTAGATCTAACACGACGTAATCTGGGCCCACCTCGGCGTATGAGACAGTGGTTGTGAAGTTGTAGGCTTTTTGTGCTCAAAAATTTGTCAAGGATACAGTCACTGATACAATGGTCAATGTATGATACGGTGTTTGATTTAACTTAATTTGACTCTATCTTTCATGTAATTATAAAGCTGTAAAATATGTACTTTTTTCTTATAGCTCCTGCAAACAATAACACACTTAAAGTAACCATGTTCGATATAATAATTATATAAAGTAACACACTTAATCGTTATAAGTGCCTAATAAACACTCCACGATTAATAATCTTGAGTATAATAAAAATAAAGAGGTGTGTCAACATATATATCTATAATATATAATAAAAAGTGACTAATAGGACACATGTCATTCTTTAATACATCAAAAAATAATTTTTATGTATTTTTCACTTATTAGTTAGAGGAAATCATAAAATACAATGCTTTTAATAAAATATACTAAAACAAACATAATATATATATATATATACATATACATATATATATACATATGTATATACACATATATATATATATATACATATGTATGTATATATATATATATATAGGGGAGGGTTCCTAAGAAAACCTTCAATTATAAAAAAACCAAGAAAACTATTTTTAAACCATTGATTAAGATTGATCAATGGTTGATATCCATCATGGCAAATTTATAAATATTAATTAGATTATTGATTTAATTTAATAATTTAAGGGTATATTGGGTATATTGTAATTTGTATATTTAGAATCAAACAAAATCCCTTAATTCTCTCTCTCTCTCTCTCTCTCTCTCCTCTCTCCATATTCAAATGCAATATCAATTTTTTCTGAATCAAATACTTCAAATATTTATTAATAAAAACAAATCTAACATTTGAATATGGAAGAACATCTGTAAATTTTCTCAAACTTTTCAGTAATTACATTCATGCTTACGTATACATATATGAAAACAAGATGTACACATGTTTACGTATATGTACTTTTGAACATGTTAACATATCTGATTATGTATATGTATGCAGACTTACATATATGCTTGTTTACATACACGTAAACATTTTTACCTGTAGATTTATATGTAAATAAACTTGTTTACATATATGTAAGCAATACACTATAAGAAAGAAGAAGCCATAAATGAATATAACTAAAGAAATTACACGGAATAGATCTGCAACTATATGTAAACTTGCATACATATATGTAACTTGACGAAGATGAAGATGAACAAACAACCAAATCGTAATATAACAAAGTTACGTATATGTAACCTGCCATTACATTCTTTCAGTTCTTAAGTTGCCCCAATATGAAGTTACGTATATGCAACCTAAGTTACATGAACATGTATTCATCTTCTTCCTTTTGTTAGCATCCATGTCGGTAAGATAATCAATCGATTTTATTAGTTTTTTGAACAACGAAGATGTCCTCGTGAACCTGTCCTTCAATCGATTTCATTAAAACCCAATTAAAGACTTGATGTTATCGATTTTGTTGGTTTCATCTTCATTCTTTCGTTAACCTCTAACCCTCCATCACCTTAAAGATTTACGTGTAACTAAACTTGTTTACATATATGTAAGCTATACATTATAAGAAAAAAGAAGCTATAAATGATATATCTAAAGAAATTACACAAAATAGATCTGTAGCCATATGTAAACTTGCATATATATTTGTAACTCGAAGAAGATGAAGATGAACAAACAACCAAATCGTAATATAACAAAGTTACGTATATGTAACCTGCCACTACTTTCCTTTAGTTCTTGAGTTGCACCAATCTGAAGTTACGTATATGTAACTTAAGTTACATAAACCTGTATTCATCTTCTTTCTTCTATTAGCATCCATGACGGTAAGATAATTAATCGATTTTGTTAGTTTCTTAGAGCAACGATGATGTCTTCGTGAACCCGTCCATTAATCGATTTCATTAAAACCCGATTAAAGACTTGATTTCATCGATTTTGTTGGTTTCAGACTTTCATCTTCGTTCTTTCGTTAGCCTCTAACCCTCCATCACCTTCTTGAATATAGAAAATGCAAAAATAGATTAAAGATTTCC
>BJCM01267408.1:0-11633 GCA_018326385.1 Flaveria bidentis | reverse complement strand
TGAGCAAAGGAAATACGGATGAACAAAGGAAATGCAGATGAACAATAAGAAATGCAGATGAAGACTTAGAATATTTTCTGATTTCCAGGGGAAAAGTGTTATGTAGGCTTTGACTTAGGAGGTTTCTGGGGGCATAGTAAGTTGAATTTTGAGGTCACAGATGATGATGATGGTATGTATGATGTATGTTATGTATGTATGATGATGCCCTATATGGTGATGTTGTATGTGTATGTGGGTGTTCCTTATTATGTATGATTATTTTCCCATGGCTTTACGTTGAATGTTAATGAATGAAATGAAAAGTATTTAGTAACATAAAGTGGAAGATAATGAAAAGAAGAACATAATGAAAGAATGCATGCATTAATGAACGAAGGAAAGTAAAGTAAGTCTTGCAAGCCTTGTATGTGGAAACACGCCCAATGAAGGGTGTTAATTCAACAGTGTGTGGGATAGCTACCCCAAAAGGACGCACATCGAGGTCTTTCTTTGTGATTGACCATTTGTATATAACCGTTGTCGCTTAACCTAGGTGTTATGGCCAGGCTGCTGAGCGCCATGACAGGGGGTCTTTGATAGACCTCGGCCCAGTAGCCGCTTTATGCATGACGGTGGGGTAAAGTTCATGGTTTTGGATGAAATGTAAAGAAGTAAAGATGAACGTATGAATGAAAGTAAGAAATCATGATTGAATGAAAGTTAACGAATAAATGATGAAGATGATAATGATATTATCTATGTGTACGTACGATGTGTGACCACATACAAAAGTAAAGAATGGTTTTAATGAAAGTAAAGTATGTTTTACTTAAAACTAGAACTCACTCAGCAACGCTGACTTTTTATGTATTTTCCAGTTGGCAGGTAAAGTTGCTGAAGATGGCACGGGGCAGCTACTTGGCTCTTTTGGATGGCATTCTTTGTTTAATGTTTTTGCATTGTAATGTGAACAAATGATATTGTGTAACGAATGTTGTATTATTTTGCAAAATCATTTTTAATGAAAAATGTTGTTTTTAAGGTTTCCGCTGCAACGTTATTTTGAGATAATGTAATTATATGTTTTATGTGCGATGATTGGCCAGCTCTAAGTGTCCCGGGAATGGGGCCTTACAAGTTGGTATCAGAGCCAAAGTTTAAGTGAAATTGGTAAATTTTTAAAATAAACCTAAACTTAAACTGAAAATAGGACGGAAGGGGAAGGGATGCCAGTCCGAGTAGCTACGTGTCATCATGTATTTTCTTAATGTTAACTGGTATTATATGCACATGTTATGTGGTTTATATGCTGCTTGTAAATTTAGATACTGATGTAGTCAGGAGAGGGAAATGCTTGGGGTATGAAGAGTAAAGTAAGTGGCTAATCGCAACTGGCCACTATAATTAGGGACTTACTATACTTGACATACACTGAGTTGTTCCCTTGAATGACCGTGTTAGTGTTTGAATCTTTTAGTGTGTGTTGAGGATGACCGGTGGTAGATCTCCGAAGGTTTCGTCAAGTGAAGGTTGTGGTGGACGTGGTGCTGGACCGCGTGTCACGAGAAGCATGGCTAGGGCTGCTGAAATGGCACTCGAAGAGCCCGAGATCCATCACCTGGAAGGTGGTGATGATAGTGCTAGTCTGAGGACCACACTGAAAGAGGCTGTAGTTGAAGGAGTTTAACAGGTTATGTAGATGATTATGCCGTCTATGGTAACTGAGGTAATTAGGGCGGTGAAGGAGACGACCGCGATTGAGGTGAACAAGAAAGGTAGCGGTGACAAGAATTGGAACGGAAAGTGGGTTGAACGTAGGGGTTGCACTCGAAACAACAAGGTTGCCAGGACGGATGACCGGCGTGTAACTTCGTCCGGTGTGGAGAAGAGGAAGTGTGGTAAGTGTGCTAAAGGGCATACTAGAGAGTGTAGGTGGGGATCAAACCTCTGCTTCAAGTTTGGGAGGCCCGGTCATCTGGCAAGAGAGTGTGGGGTGAAGTGGTGTTATAACTGTGGTGGAAAGGGTCACATAAGCAGGGACTGCAAGGAGCTGAGAGACGAGAGTTCCGGGGCAAGAAAGACGATTGGAACTGAAGGACAGAAGGCAAGCGCAGGCCTTCACGATGATGTAGGAAGAGGCTAGGACGGACCCTGATGTCATGTCAGGTATGTATCTAGTAACCAAACTCTTGCTTTTGTGTTGCTTGATTCCGGTGCTAGTAGGAGTTTTATTTTTGTTGCCTTTGTGCTAAGTTGCCCATTAGGAGTAGAAGTATTGATGAGCCCTTCGATGTAGAAACTGCCATAGGTAAGGCTACCAGGATTTTTGACAGATAGAAGGTTGTGATAAAGAATTAGAAGGTCATATGTTTCCTATTAGACCGTTCATGATGACCTTACGCGGATTCGATGTAGTCATAGGAATGGATTGGTTGGCGGACTACGAGGCGAACATTATGTGTCGCAAGAAGAAGATTTGACTGACAGCACCTGACGGGAGTACGGTGATGGTTTATGGTGATCGAGTCATGACGATTCCGAAGGTGATTTCGATGGTGGTGGGGGGAAAGTGCATTAGGCGTGGATGTAGTGCCTACTTGGCCTACGTAATGGATGTGGATACGCCAACACCACAACTGACCGACATACCGGTGGTGTGTGAATTTCCAGATGTGTTTCCTGAAGACTTACCAGGAGTGCCACCTGACCGTGAGATCGAGTTTCAGATTGACTTGATACCGGGTGCCCAACCAATAGCTAAGGCACCGTATCGGTTGGCTCCGACTGAAATGAAAGAGTTGATGGAGCAATTGCAAGAGTTTCTTGACAAGGGGTTCATCAGACCGAGTATCTCGCCTTGAGGTTCTCCGGTCTTATTTGTGAAGAAGAAGGACGGTAGTATGAGTATGTGTATAGACTATCGTGAGTTGAATAAGCTGACGGTGAAGAATCGGTACCTGTTACCGAGGATTGATTATTTGTTTGATCAGCTCCAAGGTGCCAGTTGGTTCTCAAGGATAGACCTTTGATCTAGCTACCATCAGTTGAAGGTGAAAGAGCAGCATACTCCTAAAACAGCTTTTTGCACGCGTTATGGACATTACGAATTTGTCGTTATGTCATTTGGTTTGACCAACGCGCCAGCTGCTTTTATGGATCTGATGAACCAAGTGTGTCGGCTGATGTTGGATAAATCAATAATTGTGTTTATTGATGATATCCTAATTTATTTGAAGAGCGAGATAGAGCATGCTGGTCACATTCGGGAAGTTCTAGAGACATTGAGAAGGGAGAAGCTGTATGCCAAGTTCTCCAAGTGTGCATTTTGGTTGCGCGATCCAGTTCTTGGGTCATGTTGTGAATCCTGAGGGGATTATGGTAGACCCGGAAATGGTGGACACGGTAATGCAATGGAAGTCTCCAAAGACGCCATCCGAGATTCGTAGTTTCTTGGGTTTGGCGGGCAATTATAGGAGGTTTATTCAATAATTATCTAAGATCGCTTCCCCGCTAACCAAGTTGACTCGTAAAGATTTAAAGTTTGTATGGGGTCAAGCTCAAGAGAAGGCGTTCGAGGAGTAAAAGGCGAGATTGACTCAAGCTCCTGTCTTGTCGTTACCCTATGGAAGTGAAGATCTGGTGGTTTATTCAAATGCTTCCTATTTAGGGTTGGGATGTGTGTTGATGCAGAGGAGAAAGGTTATAGCCTATGCATCCCGATAGTTGAAAGTTCATGAGGTAAACTATCCTACTCATGACTTGGAGCTTGCAGTCGTGGTCTTTGCATTAAAAATATGGAGGCACTACCTCTACGGGACGAAGTGCACCATATTCACTGACCACAAGAGCTTGAAGTATTTCTTCGAGCAGAAGGACTTGAACATGAGGCAGAGGAGATGGTTGGAGCTCATAAAGGATTATGATTGCGAGATCCATTACCACCCGGGCAAAGCCAATGTGGTGGCGGATGCCCTTAGCCGAAAGGAAAGACCCGAGCCGATTCGGGTGAAGGCTTACCAATTGATTATGACCTATGATGTGATGAACCAGGTTAAGGAGTTTCAAGATGAGGCATTGAAGGAATATCATCTTAACTCCGAAAGGATGAGAGGTCTAGTCGCGGAGCTAGGTGAAAACACTCTTGGTGTTAGGACTCGATTCGGACGAATGTGGATTCCTCATTTTGGGGAAGATAATGGATGAGACTCATAAGACTCGGTACTCCATTTATCCCGGTGCTACGAAAATGTAACATGAACAAAGATTATTGGTGGCCGGGTATGAAGCGTGATGTAGTGGAGTACGTGAGTAAGTGCCTTACTTGCTTGAAAGTGAAGGCGGAGCATCAGAAGCCATACGGGAAGATCCAACGTTTAGATATACCAGAGTGGAAGTGAGAGCACATCACCATGGACTTTATTACGAAGCTACCACGTACCGCGCTAGGGTATGATGCCATATGGGTGATAGTTGATCGTTTGACGAAGAGTGCTCACTTCCTACCGATCCGCGAGACATATTCATCCGAGAGGTTGGCGGATCTGTTCATCAAATAAGTTGTAACTCGTCATGGTGTGATGGTGTCTATTGTGTCCGATCGTGACACCCAGTTTACATCTAAGTTTGGGAAGAAATTTCATGATGCTATGGGGACGAGGTTACATATTAGCACTGCTTATCATCCTCAGACGGACGGTCAGTCAAAAAGGACGATTCAAACGCTTGAGGATATGCTCCAGGCATGCGTCATTGATTTTGGAGGAAGTTGGGATGACCACTTACCATTAGCTGAATTCTCATATAACAACAGTTATCATGCCAGTATTGGTATGCCTCCTTATGAGATGCTATACGGTAGGAGATGAAGAAAACCCGTGTGTTGGGGCGATATTGGCCATAAAGAGTTAGGGAACGTCAAAGTGGTCGAGGCTACGACTGAGAAGCTGGAAAGAATCAAAGCGTTCATGAAAGCAGCTAAAGATAGGCAAAAGTCGTATGTCGATAAACGACGTAGACCGATTGAGTTCCAGGTGGGTGATGAAGTTATGTTGAAAGTCTCACCTTGGAAAGGTATCATTCGGTTCAGAAAGCGGGGCAAATTGAGCCCAAGGTACATAGGGCCTTTCCGAATCATTGCTCAAGTAGGAGAGGTGGCCTATAGATTGGAGTTATCAGATGAGTTCAGTGAAATTCACCCGACATTCCATGTATCTCGTCGGAGAAATTGTTTAGCTAATGAGGATATAGTCGTACCACTGGAAGATATCGAAGTAGATGAACGGCTCAATTATATGGAGCAACCAGTGGCGAACATTGACCGTAAAGAGAAGAGGTTAAGGAATAAAGTGGTTCCTCTTGTGTGTGTGTACAGTGGAAGCATAGGAAGGGATCTGAGTCTACGTGGGAGACTGAAGAAGAGATGAGACAGTATTACCCACGATTGTTTGAGGAATAACAGGTTTCGGCGACGAAACCTATATAAGGGGGTGGACTTGTAACATCCGGTTATTTTCTTTGAAGCCAAAGAAAGAAGAATAAAGTGAAGAAAAAGGAAATAAAGGAAATAAAGTTCAAGTTGAGGGACTAAAAGTGTAAAAAGAATAAAAAGTTGGAAAAGTTGGTGAGTAAAAGGTGATGGCCTCCCATCACCTCCTACACATCTATTTCTTTCGTGTTTTTGAGAAAAAGAAAGAGAGAAAGGAGAAAGTTTCGGTTCTTTGAAGAACAAGAAGGAAAAGTTCGAATTCAAGGTAAGAATTCATGGTTTTTGAGTGTTCTTAACCGGTTTTATCCTAGGGTGTGTGTGCTTATGTATGTTGTGTGTGTTCGGGTATATGTTTCAAGTGGGTTTCTAGGTGAGAACTTGTAGCAATTGGGTTTTGAAGGAAGTCTTACATGAAGAAGCTGCTAAGGTGAGTTCTAGAACCCCCTTTTTACTTGTTTTAAACTGCTTTGGGACAGGAAATGCATGTATGAACATTTTTATAAAGTTGGGTTTTATACTCGTATGTGTGTATGTTGTGGGTAGGGTTTGATTTTGGGCTATGCATGTGTTTGATGATGTTATGAATATGTTACTAAGACTTAGAATGCATGATTTGAGCTTAGAATAAGTTTGAGAATGATTGGGGATTGAATTATGATGTTTAAGTATGAAATAGGCTGCTGATGCACCCAAATAGGGTTCATGCGCCTAGTATGGAAATCTGCCTAAGTGTCCTCATACGCCCAAAATCTCATGCGCCCATATAGTAGTCATGCACCTAGGAATAGGCAAAATTTGACTAAGTGTTCATACGCCCGGAAAAGCTCATGTGCCTAGGCACTCATGTGTCTGCATAGTACTCATGCTCCTAGAATTGCCCAGAATAGACTAAGTGTAGCCCAGACGCCCCAATAGTGCTGATGCGCTTGACAGTTCTCATGCGTTTAAGTGTTCCTTAAGCGCCTGAAGGGTCATATGCCTACATAGTGCTCATGCGCCTGCATAGTACTCATGCGCCTAAGGACTTAGATTTATTTACTGATTTTTGGGGAAAAGAGTAAAAGTAGGCTTTGACTAGGGATTTTCCCGAGATAAGTTGAATTTTTGAGGTCAAGGATGATGGGATGGGCATGAATGATATATGATGCATGATTTATGCTTATGCATGATGGTATGTATGATGTATGTTATGTATGTATGATGGCACCTCATATGGTGATATTTGTATGTTTATGATGATGTTCCTTATGATGTATGATTATTATTCCCGTGGCTTTACGTTTAATGTTAATGAATGAAATGAAAAGTATTATGTAACGTAAAGTGGAAGATAATAAAAAGAGGAACGAAACGAAAGAATGCATGCAATAATGAATGAATGAAAGTAAGAAAGGCTTGCAAGCAAATGTATGGAGGTTCACACCCAATGAAGGGTGTTAGCTCAACTGTGTTCGGATTAGCTACCCCAGAAGGATGCACACTGGGGTCCAATCCTTGTGATTAGCCATATGAATGGGATCCTTGATGTTTGCCCCAGGTACTAGAGTCAGCTTCGTGCACAATGTTCGAGATCTATAAAAGACCTCAGGCCTAGTAACCAGCTTCGTGCATAATGTTCGGGGTATAGCATATGGCATTGATCCAGAATGAAAGAAAAAAGATAAGTGGTCAATGTACTTTCCCTAGGTACTGGAGTTAGCTTCGTGCATAACGTTCAAGGTCTACGAAAGACCTCAGGCCCAGTAACCAGCTTTGTGCACAATGTTAGGGGTATTGTACATGTCATCGAACGTAATGCACATACGAAAGAAAGTAAGAAAGTACGAATGAATATGAATGAAAGTAACGAAAGTGAATGATAATGACGTATGATGAATGAACGGAAGTTAACGAATGAATGATGAAGATAATAATGATGTTATCTATGTGTACGTATGTTGTGTGATCATGTACTAAAGCTTAGTATGATTTGAAAGAAAGTAAAGAACGGTTTTAAACGAAAGTAAAGTATGTTTTACTTTAAAAATAGAACTCATTCAGCAACGTTGACTTTTATGTGTTTCCAGTTGGCAGGTAAAGGTTGCTGAGGATGGCACGGGGTGGCTACTTGGCTCTTTTTGGATGGCATCCATTGTTATATTGCTTTTGTGATGTAATACAACAAGTATTTTGTAATTCGATAATGATGTATTGTTTTGCAAAAGCTTTTATAATGAAATGGAATGTTTGTTTTAATGTGTCCACTGTAATGTTTTCTTTAAATTAATGTAATTATATGTTTTATGTGCAATGATTGACCAGCTGTAAGCGTCCCGGGAATGGGGCCTTACAAATAATTTTCTATTTAACTTCTACCTTGTTCATAAGTGCATGCATGTTGAAAGCTCTTTGGTTGCTTTGGTTGCATCAACCTTTCTAATATAACCTTGCAGTATGGGTTATGTTGACTCATACTTTGCAAAAGACCTTGATAAACTCATACTTTGCAAAAGACCTTGATAAAGGAAGGTCAATCATAGGGTATGCATATAGTGTGTTAGGTAGTGTGGTGAGTTAATAAGCTTCATTACAAAGGGCTGTAGCACTATCCACCACAGAGGCAGAAAATGTAGCACTCACAAAGGCTATTAAAGAGGCTTTGTGGCTAAAAGGGTTTGCGGGTAAAAGGGTTTGTTAGTGAGCTGGGAATTATGGTTGCTTATGCAGTGGTCAATTGTGACAATTAAGGGGTTGTGTAATTGACTAAGAATTATTTGTATCGTGAAAGAACCAAACACATTAATATGAAGTTGCATTTTATTCGTGACATTGTTAATTCTAGTGAAGTTCAAGTTAGAAGTATTCACACTTTGGATAATGTTGCTGATATGCATACTAAAGTGCTGCCTGGTGATAAGTTTTCTTAGTGTTTGAGTTTGTTAAATGTTTGTTTGTACTTAAACTCATGCACTGAGGTGGAGAATGTTAAGTGCAGTGCATGATTTGTTTGTTTTTCTAATGTTAGGGTGTAATATGTCATTCTTGTTAGTACCAGGGGTTTATGTGTAAGTGTTAACTAATCATGCTTTGATTAGTAACCAACTTGGTTGTTAAACGGTAGTTAGTAGAATGAGGGATATAAGAGAGGAATCAAGAGAAGTGAAGAGGGGATCTTTCTTTTCTAATTGATCTAAATTTTTGTATTCATCTTGAATCAATGTTCATCTTTCAATTCCATATCGGTGGTTTACCGGAATTTCCATCAAATTGAGAATGGGACAAGGAAAACTTTTTTATCCTAATGTTATACTCATTTCCCAAGTTTTCAAGACTCAAGGACCTACCTTTTTAAAGCGAAGATACGATTAAAGGTGTCACCTCTATTCAAGACGATTCTTGTAATATAACGCAGGATCAGTAGGATTTAACTACCAAACTCGCATCCGATGATGACCTGTTGGAGGCATACCAGAGGTGGTGATTAGGAAGATGTGTGATCTAGGGTTGTTCAAACCGCTCGACGTTCGGTTGGAATTTGCTCGAAAAATGTTGTTCGAATTTTTGCTCGGTTGTAAACGAGTCAATCACGAGCAAAGGTGCACTCGGTTCGATTCGGATCAAATTAATATGTATATATAGTTTATATGTAATACTCTAGTATATTTGATCCATTATATACAAAAATATATATATTAATGCATACTCAATCAATCAACCTAATAAACAATTATATATTATATATAAAAGTGAAATCCTAAGCCGTTAAGAGATATTTTTTATCATCTCCCGCTCTAATCGTCATCGTCATCTGCAATATTTTCTCCGCCTTATCGGCTAAAGCCTTAACTTCATCGTCAGTCATAACGTATTGTCATACATTAAAATACTATGTAATTAAATGTGACTGATTTTTAAGTTATAAAACCTTATTCGCTGCAGTATAAATTATATGACACACAAGATAGTTGGGTTATATAAATTGTTCTCCGCTCGTTTGCACTCGCTCGACGCTCGCTTGGAAATTTAACGCTCAAAAAATGTTCGTTCGATTTTCTGCTCGGTTGTAAACAAGCCGATCGGCTCGGTTATGTTTGTAAACGAGCCAACCACGAGAAAAGCTCAGCTCGGTTCGACTCGGCTCATGAACAACCCTAGTGTGATCAAGATATTATCTTTTATTTTATTTGAATTTCATGTATCCGATTTATTGGATTTAATTATTGTCTTGTTTCCTAGTAAGGAATAAAAAACATTTTTATTAAGTTTCTTGTATGGCGTTTCAAAACAGAAGTTTTGATAAAACAATTTTATTCACTCAAGCCTCTTGGTTAGAACATTTTTTTAATTACTGAAATTCTAGCCAATTAATTGTGTGGATATTATTCCATATCATTTCGTATCAAAGCATAAATATTATGCAAGTATGATTAATAAAGTTTAACACAAGCTAGAAGCACAAAAGAAACAAATCACATTTGAATATTTTGTAACATATATGATTTCAAAAAATGAGAATTTGTATAGATACTTTACATATATTTATACTGACAATAGTAACCAAAGTTACAAGTGTGCCAATCAATTCAATGAAAAAAATTGTTGCTTTAAAGTTACTTAACTTTTATTAGTTACTCGGTCCTATGTAGACCTGGCAAACTTGACCCATCTGCATAATTATGGGCTAATTTGAACTTCAGAAAATAAAGTTATGAGCTGTTTTGGATCAAGGATAATAATCAAGAGTCAAGATGGATAACTTTAAAAAAAAAGTAATAATTAATGGGTCAAGATGGGCTCTCTAAATATGAATAATGGATCAAGATATCTAGAAAAAAGGGTTCTCATCAACCCATCATAGAGTCCAAAAAGATTTTGCTTAGTGCTTATGTACTGCATCAGTACATCATCGATCTTAGAAGTTGGAAGGAAGTCAAGGAACTATAGAAGCCTAGAAGAGGAAAAGATATTGAAGTTCGCTGCCCATCGATCATCGCAGGTCAGGATGGGCTCCCCCTTGTAGTCCGCTGCTCATCGCCATCCCCAATTCGCCATTGCCAATTGCAAAGAACAGGTTTTCGCTTTCTCTGTTCAATTTTGATTTCGATTTGTGATGAAAAACTATGAGAATTGGCTTTGGTTTTCAAGTTCGGTTTCGATTCTCAAACATGAACTTCTGATTGGGGTTTTTGTTCTTGACTTGAAACACAAGCACCGATTGTGGGTTTTTGTTTTAGTTGGGGTTTTTGTTCGATTTCAATCTGATGATTTTTGACATTTGACCCCAATGGATTTATGGAGTAGACTAAGTTGGTTAAAAACCCAGAGTAGCCCAATACCCAAATTTGATTAGTCCAATTAATATGATGAAGATAAATTTGATCATGTACTTACGTGATTATTATTAGAAACTTCGTGAATTATCACTTGAAATCTAGTGATTAAATTAGTGACTTTAGTTATAGATTTAACTGTTATTGTTTAATTAAGAATTTTGATATTTTTGGATTTAACCCATCTTGACCCGACCCATCCTGACCCGAACCCATGTTGACCTATACCCATCCTGACCCGTTTCTAACATGAACCCATTTTGACCCGAACCCATCCTGACCCGAACCCATACTGGTCCGACAACTAACCCGACCCGACCCGCCCATTTTGCCAGGCCTAGTCCTATGTATCTGTTGTTAATGTTTAAAAATTGAAATGAATACGAAAAGTGTTTATATTTAGTGATACTTCCTACTTCAAGTTAAACTAGGATTACACCCATGCGTGCGTTGCGCGCATGGTAAACAGGTCTGCGAAGCTCAAATAAACGCATTTAATCCGATGATTACAATATCATCTCACATTGTAACTTATTTAACATTATGAGGGTGATTTTTAAAACTAAAAGTAAAGGTAATTTATTCATTAAACATCATGAACCTTGGCTCAGATCCATTGTACAATTACTGTCACACCCTCAAAATCCACGTGCGGAGTTTAACCACGAGGCGTGTGAACAAACCAGGATCACAGTCAATAGTTACTCAGAACGACTCTATATGCAATAATAAACCAAATCAACCAAAGTAAAACTTGAAAACTGTGCGGAAGCGTATAATAAAAACAACCCAAAGAAATAGAAATGTAAAATGTGGCAAAACATGTGCCAACCCAAGAAACAATACAAAACATTGAA
>BJCM01267402.1:0-21342 GCA_018326385.1 Flaveria bidentis | reverse complement strand
TATATATATATATATATATATATATACCTTACCTGATAATGCAAAGATATTGCAATCTATCGAAGAAGAGCAACCTAAAACGAAATAACAAAAGACTCAACGACAAACAAAAAATAAACAATCAACCAGAAGAAACATACAAAAAGAGCAATGAAAAAGCAATAAAGATGATATCCAACCTGAAGAGCAAGATGCAGCAGTTCAGGAGGAAGATGTTGACACCAATGAGTCTAAGAAGCAAACTAGAGGAAGAAAAGAACACGTGTCTGCAACACCATGGCAATTTATTATAGGATAATGACATCTAATTTATAAAAATGAAATTTTTACATATTTCCCATTAGACCATAATTTACATATTTCTTCAAGCTAAAAAATCAATGACATATTTTTTCGTTCTAAAACACATATATTACTTATTTGTCCATTTTATTAAAATTAACCCATTAAATGAATAATTTATCTTGTTTTTACTAAAGATTTTTATATATTGATTTTTTGTTATTATAATTGTTTAAAACTTTTGATATTTATGTTGTATATTGAGATATAACTTTGATTATCAATTATTGTTGTTTTGAAATGAAGTTTTAAACGAGAAGTAATTTGTTGTTTATCTTTATATAAAAGACTCAAACTTGAAATATGTTATTGATAATCTTAAGGAATGAAATGTATAAAAATACTTTTGTGAAAATATGAGCAAAATAACTATTTAATAAACTATTTTAATAAAATGATTAAATATGTAATATATATGTTTTAACAAAAGAAAATATAATTGATTTTTCAAGTTGTGTAAATATGCCATTGATAACTTTATAAAGAAGAAATATTTAAATGTCCCTATAAAAATATTAAACTATAATAAAATATTAAAATTAATGAACCCTTGGACCCTATTTCGTTGAAAAAACAATAAGCTATTAGCGGTGGGCCACTTTGAAATACCAAAACATAAACCCACCCCCACGGCCCCACCCTCATCGTCTCCTTCAAGCCACCTCTTCACCTGTCGGCAAATGCGTTTCTCCGGCGACCACCATCATCTCCGGTCAACCACCACCGTCACCTTCTAATATATAAAATCTCATCTTCTCCGGTGAACTTCGTTTTGGCCGGTCAGGGTGTCTGATTTACGTCTGATCCGATCCGATACCACTGACCCATGCATATTTTTCATTTTACTCGGTCAGTTTTGAAGAAGGTTTTTACTCGATCACCCCGGATGGAGTTTTTAATATTAAACAACCCTGTAGTAATACCATCCTCAAGTTTCCATCTCTTTCTACTTTTTCCATTTTTAAAATCAAACTCACAGAACACTTTAAATCTACTGTGCACAAGTGTTTACGGCCCGGTTTTGACGGTTTAAAGTTTTTTGATCAAATCGTGTATAGTGACGATTTAATCTTAATATATTTGTAAATAAAGATAAAGATGTTATTTTAAACAAAGTAAAAATGCAAGGAGAGAAACCAAACGTTTGGTTTCATTAACTAGTAATTATTAGTTTGTTAGGAATAGATTATTATTATGTTCTTTATTTGATTTATTAGTTTGGTTTAATTAAGTACTCTTAAATTACTATATATTATATCATTGGTTGAGTTGAGTTATGATTAGTTTTTGTTTAGTATAATATAAGGTTATGTATTTTATTTTATTTGTCAGGTTTAATAATAAGAAAATAATCGAAATTTGTTATTTCAAATCTACGTGTTTACATGTGTTTTTGGGTTGATTCAATTGATTATTCAAACATATAAATTGTAAAACAAATTATTATTACGAATTTGAAATAAAAAATAAAAAATTTAAGATAAAACACACCATAACACCACACCAGTTTCATAGTTTAAAACCGACTCTAAGCACTCCTACACCTGGATACCAATGAGCCAAACTCTCTTTTAACCTTTACCCTGATAGGGCCATCAAAAAGACAGGTGACCCCCTCTTTTGCTCCTATCTTTCTATCTCTCTCTCCCTTCTATCAAGCTAGAAATTTTCTTAATTTTTTTGGATTAAATATTTTTTTTATTATAACTCTACCTTAAAAACACAATTAATTGAATCGTCTTGGATCTCAGTCTTGTTAACCGTTTTAATTTATCATTTCACTCTAGCAACTTAGTAAAGAAAGTGGTTATTTTATAACCTCAATATACACATGACATTTTTTGATTGTTTGATTTTGATTTGAAAGTTGTGTTTTAGCTGATTAGAAAAGATGTCGGTTAATTTGTAGCCTTCATGTACACATATTATTCTTTAATTGATTGTTTTTATGGACCCATGTGTTTCGTACCTTTCTCAACAAGGCTAAAGTTTTATCAAGCTGAGTACTCTTGAATAAGATTACGAATCTTTATTGACTCGTTTTAGATATGTTTAGTTTTAAGAGGCGTAAAAGTCATTGCTTAGTTGTTAGTTTTTAGTATCATCAAGTTAGTAAAATTCACCCATACCAAAGTTTAAACCTTAGACCTTCAAAAGAGACAAAAACCTCCCACCTCCTCCTTAACCATTAAACTAAGAGACTATTTGGTCCCCTTCTAATTTCTAAATGTGCCTATCTAACTAGTTGGGCCCATTGAAAAGTATATTATCCAATCCAAAATAATGTAAAAAGTTCAAATCGGCCCATGTTTAAACTTTTGGGTCAAGATTGCTCCTCTAGTTCTATTACTATATGTGAACATAAAAAATAGGTAAAGTTTATTAGTGGATCTTTAGACTTTTTGAACAGTCGTATATTTTATAAACACCAACAAGCAACAATAACAACCGCATGAACCAAGTAGCTCGTGATTCAACCATTCACCACAATTTTGTGGATCCTCAACAAATCCCGAACCGAAAAAGCGTAGATTGAGGGTAAGTGACATCACTTGCTTACATGTTTCCATACCATTGTTGCAAGATAATATGAGATTATAGAAAGGTTCACGACTCAGCCGCCTCCTTAAAAAGGACATGAATTTGATAACTTGAACATTTACCCGTTACTGTGCTTGTAATATAAGACTTTGATCCATCTCCGCTCACCATGCAAAAATGTTTGCTTTTAACGAAACTCATTTACAACACTTAAGAAGGAAATCATGCTGGGAACTATCATGTTGGAAAAATTGCAGTGAAACTATGTTTTTCACTAGTTTTAAACACAAATAACTATATTTATATATGAATTATACAATTAATTATTTATGAGTTTGTTACGAGAGCATCAAGAAGAACCAATCAAGTTTCAAATTAAAGCTAAAAGATGTGTGAGATATTAATACAAAAAATTGAAAAGTTGGAAAGAATCAAATAGAGGTTTCGTTTCGAACTATAGAAATTGTTGTTTTGCTTTTTTACTTATAAACTAATGTTTTTCCTGCGCATTGCGGTGGCTCGATTATAATTTATATTGAAACGTATGTGGAGATAAATAAATCTTAACGGTGTATTCGAAAAATGAAAAACAACTACGATTCATTAAAAAGAACTAAAAATACATTATATTTGTACACAGATTTTCACTATGCGTTGTGGGACTTGGTTTCAAATAAAATTTATATTAAAGCGTATGCAAAAATAATCGCGTTGTAATAGTATATTTGCTATTTCTAGAAAAAAAATATGTTGCATAAGAATAAATAATACATTTTATTTGTCACAGATTAGTTTCGAGCGAAACTTAGATTTAATATATATATTTAAAATTTAAAAACAATATTATTACTTTTAAAGTTATAAAAAAAAGCAAAATACAATACACGTTAGTTATAATAATAAACTATAATTTTAACTTTGACTTTTGAAACAAAAAAACCTAAAGTTAAATAATTGTCATTTTAAACTTGTACCATATGCATTAGGAGTGTGTTATATGGTTTTTAAAGTATATAGAATATATGTTATAAATTAAAATGGATGTTTTCTTTGACTAATAATTCCATTCATTAATCAATATGAAGTTTTGATTTTGCCTCATAATTTTATGTGAAATTGACATAAAATTGATGTAATGAATCAAACAGAGGTTTTGTTTCGAACTATAAAAAGCTGACATAATTATGTTTAAACAACAAATTTAAATATAAAGTTTTAATGTAAGTATAAAATAAACCTTTTGATTAATTTTTTTTTCAAGAGGAAAACTCTAAATAACATAGAAATCTTTTAGACAACTTGAGAGGAAAACTCTTTTAGTTCATTCCTACTTATTTATTCTTCCATTTTTCATGCACAACAAAGCATCATTCTTACCAAATGCAACCTTGGAAACGTGTATAACTCCAGTTGAACATACTGCTCCCGTTGTTGCTTGTGACACAGACGCTTACTCTACTTCTCTCGATTTATTGTTTAAGAACGTTTTTAATGTATTCGAGACTATTTTTTTTCTTTTTGAGTTTGTTTTTGTGCTTTAAATTGTTTTGATGAAACTGATGCAGTCAATACCATTTATACTAAAATACGGGGGCAAAATGACCCATAAAAAACAAAATGAATTGCGAAACCAAAAAATATTGAATCTTCTCTAATTCAATGGTCTCGAATTCATTACCAATTATAGTAGTACACGTTAGTATAAATATTATCAAGACTTTGTATATTTAGGAATTTGTCTAATTAGTTAACTCATCTTTATTATGTTAACCAATGATTTAAACCAACCGGTTAAACAACGTTTAATTGAGAACCATGAGTATCATCATTTAAAAAACCAAAAAGACATTATTTTACCAACTGGTTTTATGTTTAATAACATACGAGAAGACATACATATGAAACATAATTCCTTTTCTTTTAACTATAAGAAAATAAATCCTAATATAGATTTTGATACTACTTTGGGTTTACTAGACAACCAATGTGGGATAGAAACATTGATTATTAGTTATAGTGACAAAATTATAAATGTAGATCTATTTATGCATCAACACTTGTAAATCTATCCCCCACCAAAGGGAAATATGAAGGAGATGTTCTTCATGCTTGCATCATCTATCCCCCACACTCTTTTTTGACCGTTTAACCAACTAGTCATTGGCCAACAACTATCTTTTTTTTAAAATATTTTCAAATTAGAGAAACCCAATAAATACCACTTCAGAATTCATATTTTTATACATCTTTATATCATTTTCTATTCTTTTCTACTCTTCAACTTTTTAACCAAGATGAATGTAACATCCCAACAACCCAAACAACTTATTCGTTATGGGTAATTCGTACTCAATGTGGTTTGACCCAATTTCCACCTTGGTAAATATCATTTGATGGAATAACTCACATTACAAACCGATTCCCGACTCGAGTTTCAAACCATTCCCCAAAATATACCTGAAATGTAGAAAACTTGAAATCAAACTTGGATAATCTGAGAGTCGTGAAGATTACTTTCAGATCGAAATTATTCGGTGGTTCACCCGAATAAATCAATCGGATACAACTCAGACGAGATCAAAAAATTCGTATGTTGTGTTGAGTGAATTTTCTTGAACCAGAAGAAGAATAAGAATTCGAGAATGAACCTCTAACCAACAACTTCATCTCATTCGGTTTTGGAGGGAAAAAAACGGGAAAAACTGCCATTTGGCAGTTTCATCAAATTTATTTTCATTTTAAATAACCATTAAAATTATGTATCTTCCACTCGTCTGGAAAATCGATTCGAAATGCAATTTTTAATGAAGTCATTTTACCAAAATAAAAAATTTCCAAATTGATCTGGCAGCTCGACCCCAGCTAGGGGCTCTGCCCCTTGGACTCCGCTACCAGGGGCGTTGCCCCCGGACCCCCGCCAAGGGGGCGTTGCCCCCTTGGAACCCCCATTGCTTAGGGGCTTCGCCCCTAAAAAAGTTTTCATTATTAAAGATCATAATACACTTAAACAAGCGTGCTCTCCGCACCTCCTAACTTGTTTGATGGATATTATAGTTACATTGGTTATTAATCAATCCAATTACACTAAAATATGTAACATGAAATTCAACTCAAAACCACACCGCACCACACCTAAGAGGTCAATAAGGAAGAGCTCTAAAAACTCAATCGGTCTAACAACCGCTTTAAACTTATTTTACTATTGCGTAATGTTTAGTTTTTATTAATTTATAAAAGTTTATTTTTCATTAATTTCTTTGTTTATGTTTTATTTTTGTATTTGTAAATAGAACAATAAGTTAATAATAATATTATCATTGTACTTATGTTTTCTTTTTTTATTAAAAAACTAACACGTATCTAGTATTTGAGAAAAAATTACTAAAAAATAGTGAAAAAAGAGCGAAGGTATGGTGATCATTACATGTGACGAAACACGGAGCGAAAAAATGTTGATGCAACGGCAAGATAACAAAACCAAAAGATGCCTATACAGATGGTGTTGTAAAGAGTTATGGTACAATAATAAATATATTGATGTGTGACCATACACCGCACATATATGTATGATGTATATGCATATATTGTTTGTGTTCTTTATGTGTATTACACTACATTGAATTTGATATGAACACGATTTCACGCTACAAAGACCTCATTAATATATGTATTTCACTTGTTCAAAGATAAATTATATTCTACGTTTAGAGGTTTGCTCCTTCATAGTATGGAAAGGTTGCTCAAATAGACGGCTCATTTTATTTTCTATTATAAACAATCACAATTCTTGGGAGCTATAAACAACCACTCCAATTTAAAATAATCAGACGTGAGCCATGGTGAGTCTTAGCGTGACCCGTAAACACCGGCGGCGATCACCATATTACACCACATGGCGTTTAATCCCGACATTAAGTCACCATGGCTCACCGAAAAAAAGAAACGATAACTAGCCATTGGGGTATAGGTAGAGGTGTACAAACCGGTTTTTTAACCAAACCGGTTCGGGTTCAAAACCGAACCGGTTTTTTGTTTTTTTGTACTGGGGTCAAATCGGTTTTTCTTCAAACTGGTTTGGTTTACAAATCGGTTCGGCATTCTGAAAACTCAAACCTATCAAACCGGTTTGAAATTGGTTTTTCTTCCGGTTTAACCAGTTTTTAACTTTTAAACCGGTTTTGAGTGCGTGGCTAGCAAACCGTATAGAAACCGGCGGTTTGAGTCGGTCTGGGACCGGTGTGGGCCAAAACCGATTCCGGTTTTTTTTATGATTGTTCATCCCTAGTTGTGGGTCCCACTCAAACAATCTTTTGAGCATTTATTTTCTCAAAAAAATACACTATAAATATAAACAAATAACACAATTATTTTACACCAAACTCAATTATCTTCTCTACTCATTTTATACTTTTATATACTATGAAAGAAAACAAAATTTAAGCCACCACAGTGAACCGGTCCCTTCATCCCCACCGTTAACCCACCTCATATAATTGATTGGTCTCACAACCTGTATGAAACATCTCAGCCGTTTTTAACAATGCTCATGTATCTAAATACCCTAAAGATAGAGATCATAAAAAAATAGTTCGTTTAAAAAAAGTGTTTAAACATTTTAGCATCGTTCTTGATGAAATGAACCGAATGGTTGATCAACTAAATTTGAAACAAGAAAGAATACATTTGATGATAAGTCGTTACTCGGTGATGTTGTGAAGACATAAAGGGTGTTGTGTGGATTGCAGAAGGCATTAATACATATATTAGTAGCCATTTTTAATAGGGGTAACTTTATAAAATAATAACTAACTTTTAAAAGTGTTCCAATTAAGTAACTCAAGTTTTAAAAGTGTTCCAATTAGATCACTCATTTTTATATTTTATACAAATTAAAAGTCATAACATATTTTTTAACATGTTATACTTTTGGATTCAGTTAGAAAATATTTTTTTCTATCTTTTGAAGCTGGTATAGAACGTTGACGTAAATTTTAGGCACTTTTTTTATTTTTTTCATAATTAACATGTTTTTTTAATTTTTTAATATAATTTTATATATTGAAAATTCTAACTCCAATGTCTTTTCCATCATTACTTTATTGTCATAATAAAATTTGGTAATGACTCGATTTGATCGTTTGAAGGTCCAATTTAAGAAAAATATGCATGAGTGACTAAATTACAAGGTATTTACTATTGAGGAGTTGTTAACTAAGAGCTTGATTTTGTATAAATTACCATAAATGTGTAATTTAAGTAATATTTTTAGAAGGTCTTCTAGTCTACTTGTAATCCACTCTAACCAACATAAACCACGATTAGAAAATTAACATCTAAACTACAAGAAACACACCTTACCATCATATTGTTTTAAAATATATTTTTAGTATCACATAAAAATAAAAATAAGAAACATAGAATATATAATAAAAAGTACGTTTGTTCTCTTAGTTAATAAATTGCATTGTTAAATTGAATGGAGCCCGTGGTATCATTAAGGATGGAGACCCCGAGCAAAGCCAATTTGGCAATTAAACTAAAAATTTTGTACAGAATAATAATTAGTTATTACTTGTATCTTTGACTTCGGAAAATATAAATCATATACATCTTAAAGAAATGTCTTTAAAATTGTAATAGCATTAATAACTTCAATAAATTGTTTTATCAAACTTTATGCATATTGTGCGTTAATTTTGATGTTGGCTAAATAATAAGAATTGGAAATTGGCATAAGATTAGTATAAATAAAAGACAAATATCTTCTATTTCTTCCAAATTAAATTAGTAATATCTCAAAGATTGCAGGGGCATATGAAGATATAAATAATACCATGATATTGACATAATTGGTTTTGTAGCATATTCTATAAATTGTAAGCTAATAGTTGTATTAATACAATTTTAAAGCCTTCAAAATGGAATCCTTCTTTTGTTGACTTTAAGCATGTGACTTCAAAATTGTATGATATGAACGTGTACGTGACTACAGGTGGATGTATGTATTTGACCCAACAATGGAATCGTCAAGAAACTAGTTACAAAAAATGTTTATATTGCGTTGACAAATTTATTTAAATATTTAACTTGGGATTTTACCCCATACATTACGATTGAAATTTCGTCGCAATCTCAAATGTCAAAATGGGCCATAAAAGCACATTGCAACTGTTGTCACACTGACGCAAAAACTTAAAGTTTCAAAAAAGTTCGATCGTAAACCCACATGCTACATCTCAACAACAACGATACCCAAAGAGGTGACACACATTAATGCAAAGGTAGTTTGGATTTTAATAATTCAAATTAATTACTACTATTGTCTAATAATAATTCATACTATTAATTTGGTTGATAGCAATTTCGATTTTTATTACCAACAATAGCCCTTGAACATAGTTATCTGATATTTACGTTTGATTTGCATTTTATTTCACTCACATTAATGATTAATAGATTGATTCAGTTGTTGTCAAATAACCCCTTAATGGTTCAGACCTCTTATTGGTTCAATATTTGAGGGTTATTTATTTCAGTCTCTTAATGTTTTAAAATTCTGAATTGTTCAACACTTAATGGTTCAGACATTTTGTTTCGTGAGCACATGTTTGAATGGTTCAAACATTTGTCTCTGAATGATTAAACATTATACTAATGTTGAATGATTAAGATCTGGTATCTGAATTGGTCAGAATTTGCGTTCGAATATTTAAACGATATAATAACTTTTAATGGTTCAGACCTTTTATTGATTCAACACTTAATCATTCAAAAACTACCCTCAACCTATTAATCATTCAGAAATTATCAAAAAATCTTTTAATTTGAATTAGTTACATTTCTATAAAGTTTTCCATTTTTTAAATATGTTTTTATCATGTTTACTTATTTGTATACGGGCGATTCTCCTTTGTTAATTCTCAATCTCTATGGTTTGTTTATGTGCGTTGAACGAATTATATACATGTGATATAGTCGGGTCTTAGCTTAAGTTTTAAGAAAATTAGTTTGATCTAACATATCCTACATGAACTTTTTACACATATCAAT
The DNA here is from genome assembly GCA_018326385.1 of Flaveria bidentis. Classification (NCBI taxonomy): domain Eukaryota; kingdom Viridiplantae; phylum Streptophyta; class Magnoliopsida; order Asterales; family Asteraceae; genus Flaveria; species Flaveria bidentis. Next base: position 11,409 of record BJCM01267402.1, on the reverse strand, counting down.
TCTCTATTACACTCAACCCCCTTTTGTTTTATTATCCTTTCTGGTTCCTAATTATAACAGTTTACAAATTCCCTTTAAGTCAAAAAAATATTAATAATAAACAATCACACGGACACTTTAAAAAGTTTATAAAAGAAAAGCAGGATGTTAACCATGATTAAGGAAAGAACAGGTGGTTAGTCCAACAACTATGATTTTTTCAAATCTCTCCATCACATTTAATCATTCTAAAGATTCTTAAGTATTATATGATTATTGTATCGATATTATATGTTATGATAAATAGTAGTTAAACGTTTGATATAAACATAATTTTGACTAATTAAACATATAATTGTAATGATAAAAAGAACTTAGAAATAGAAAAAGATAAATTGTGTAGTTACATAGATCACACTGTGTGATGGAGGGTGGAAGCGATGAGGTCGAAAGTGAAGGAGGATCAATGAAATTGACACAAAACCGATGAATATTCATTGATTTGGGCAAAATGCAAAGAAGAAAACAAGCAGAGAATTTGGATACGGGGACTTAAATCTGATGAAAATCAAAACACCGTTGTTGAAATTAATGAAAATGAGTTATTTCAGTGAAATTGTTGAAAACAAATGACTATTTTTTTAAAGGTGAAATTATTATAATTTATAGAAAAAACCACTAGCAAAATGCAAAAACATTACCAAACAAAAATACATTGATTAAATTTGAAAACAAAAATTACACCAATTTTACCATTCCATATCTCGTAATTTAATTCTATTTTTTATCCACCAAAACATTTAAACCTTAACATCCCTTACCACTTTTGAAGTTAAGCCTGATTTTTCCTTGAATATCCTGTTTTTTTCTAGACTTTCAAATGAATCACATAGTCACTATAAAGATGTGTGTAAACAATTACTAATACTAAAATGACTTTTTTCTATCTAATAAATTAGAAGATTCGAATAACATATTCTCTTCGTTTAAGAGGTTAAAAGTTAAAATTCTAAAACACCCTTATACATAAATACAATTTTATATTTTATAACATATAATAAAAAAAATTAGTGTCAATTATCATTATTATAACATATCAAATGACACATATAATTATTCTAGTATATAAAAAAAAATTCTCATCTTTCTCTCATAATAAATACAAACTTATAAAAAACAATCAAATTAACTTTCTTTTTTTACTAATAATAATTAATTTAAATAAATGAACTAAACTATCAAACATCTAGAATATAATTACTTTTTATTTTAATAAAATATTTATAAAACTAATTATTTTAACATTTTTCATTTATTTCATCCCTATAGCACATGGGTTTTAACAAATATAAAAGTTGCTTCAATTTTTTTTTAATATAACATAAACGTTTTAATGCGTAATCAATAAGGTGGGGGAGCGGAACAAACACTATTAAAGCCATAACCTAACCATAGTTAGTTTCCTCATCTCTCTGGTTAACTAAATCAACCATAACCAACATATTCTCCGCATAACAACCCCCAAAGTTCCCAACAATTACAACCATGCCACCCTCCCCCCCTATAAATCAAACCTCGTAGCAGAGCTAGGTTTGCCCAACTGAAGAGCCAAGGGCCCTTCAGTAAATTCACCACCACCCCCACCCCCACCCCGACTCTTTTTCACACACACGAACACCAAAACACACACTCACATTCTCTCTCACACACAAACACCAAAACACACACCCACTTTTTCTCTCTATGGGGTCATCTTCTAGAAAATCAAACGCACCGGTGCTACCGTTGTCATCGTCGTTTCGCCGATCACGTTCTCCGTCGGGAAGATTCGGTAGTTCATCATCGTCGTTCGCATCATCAACGAGTTCGAGCTTCTACTCATCGCCGTCGTCAAGTCATGTTTACAGTCGTTCGTCTTCTCCGACGCGTGTGAACCTCGCGCCGGTGACGTCTTCGTCGGTGAGGTTCTCGTTATCGAGCAGATCCGGATCGCCGAACAGGTCGATGACGGTGAATCCTCGAGATCAGGTTGTACGGAAGCAGACCGTCGGGAATCCGATGAAGAATTTGCCGAAGAAGACGTGTATGTGTTCTCCGACGACGCATCCAGGATCGTTCCGGTGTAGTTTGCATAAGAATTACAATATCAGTCCGGCGATGACGTACTCTCCGAACAGGTTGAACGCTCGTAGATCTGCGATGACGAATTCGCTAGTAAGAATCGGTACCGTTGAAGGAGGAGATCTCGTTAAACGAGCACTAGCGGCGTTGATCCGACCGTCGTCGCATCAACAGAGGCGGAGATCGGCGTTTGAGCCGAGACCTAGCCGGTTGTCGATCATGTCAAAGGCCGATGACTTATGATCTTCATGATAAAGCCTCTGTTTGTTCGGTTACAGGTTTGATTGTTTTACATCTTACCTTTTCCACCACAGATCTACCTACTCTGGTGATCGGAATCTGGATTCCGGCGAAGATTACGGTTTTGTTAATTCGACGATATGACATCAATCAATCAATCAATCCTTAGATTTTGGCACAAGGATGAACTACGAAGCGTATTCGATTATCGAAACGGAACTTCTATTGTACATGGATGATAGTATATGCTTGCAGCATTGTGATTGCAAAATTGAGGACTTTTTGGATTAAACTTTCACTTCAATTCATCAAACTAAACAAATTCAAACTGTTAATAACTTAAATTAAACATCAAATTATACAATCAATACGTTTTTCGTGTGATTTGTGTTGATTCATTGATTGATCCGTTCGTTTTCGCAGCATCAGATCCGTTGTTGCGTGACGTTACGTTCGATTCCGTTTCGTGCCGTGTGGTGGTTCAGAATCCGTTGTATGTTCCGTTTAGTGCCGTGCCGTTCCGTTAGCTTCCGTCGTTTTCGCCGTTAATTTTGAAGAACATGGCTTGTTTGCTGGCAGATGCCTTGCGTGTAAGGTAATGTGTACTTTTTGTTTAATTTTAATATAATTTAATTTTTATTTTGATTTTAATTCATATGTATTATTGATAACTGTTCACGCTTCAGGTATGATGGCATTAAGATTTTGACCTTGACACATGGAATGTTGAAAAATGAACCTTTCAACAGATGTTTAGACAGCTGGACCTTTCACACGTTAAAGACACTTAATACCTAATTAGCATGGGTATGGGTATTGTCACGGGTACAAATACGTTTACGGGTATGGATAGCTGATAGATTATTACTATTAAATTCCGTGACTAAATTTAATAATTACTTCTCAATTTGTCAAAAAATGAAACAAGGTGACATAATTAGATGATAAAATATTGATGTTGGAAAAGGCCATCTAAACCACTTCTTTAAGGTTAAGGAAACTAAGCCAATATCTTCTACTTAAAGGGACTTGATGAGATGATAATCAGACAGACTTGAACACCACTATTTAAAGACTTGAGTATGACGTGTGACCAAACACTTGATATGTGGAATTAGAAAAGTGAGCTCTATAAGTTGCTACTTTTGGCAGCTACAGGTTGGTTGAGACTTGGGATTTTGTTTAGTGTTAAAGACTTGTAGATTAGAATCCACATCTCACTCTAGTTTAACTGTTTAACATTGGCCAACAAGCAATGCTGGCCCAACGAACGTATGGGACATTTGTTTTACGGAATTTGTTGGATTAGAAATAGAAATAGAATTGAAATTAAAATATGTTATATCTGGAATTCAATATACTCTTAATAGGATTTAGTCAATTGAATAAAATCTATAAGGGAATTTAAAATGCAAATAAATTTTCAGTGATAAAACACTTATAAGGTAATTGGATTTTATCAGTTATCACCCATTACAGATTGTGACCACCTTCATTACCATTTATCACTGTTGCTACATACAACTGGCAGTCGTCGACAATCGAAGACCACCAACCACGCTCGTTGCCGAAAGCAGATTGTACCCCACCGCTGCCACCAACCGATCACGCCCGTCGTCGAGAACCAACAGTCTCTGTCAAGCGCCTCTAAACCGACATGGTTCAGTAGCGGCGCTTGGCGACGGGCTTGGCAGACGAATCGAGGTTGCCGGAGAATTCAAAATTCTTTGATTTTAGGAAGGATTTTGAAATTATTTATAGGAATTTGAGAGAATTAATTTCAATTTTAATTTTAATTACTTTCGCAGATACGTTAAGAATAAAATTCAAATTTCAATTTCAATGAATTACTAACAACCAAACACAATAATCAAAGAAATTCATATTTCAATTTTATTAAATTTATACATATCAAACGCGACCTAAATTTTCTAGCTTTAAAATTAGTTATTGTTGAGAATAAGGTTTTGAAATACTAATAAGTGGTTGGGATCGTGAACGCTAGAAGCGTTGTCTGGTTGAAGCGATTGCCATTTGATTAAGCTAGAATAGAAAAGCAATCGGACTCTATTATAGGACGCGTAATGCTTTTTTTTCTTTGTAGAATAACTTGCAATCCGCATATATTAACCACATATACAGGTAGTTTATATAGGGTTTAATCCTTTAATTTTATAAATTAAAAGGCTATTAAATTTTAATAATCTCAAATTTTATATATTGGTCGGTATGTATTAACCACATATACAAGTTGTTTATAGGATTTAAGCCTTTAATTAAAAAGTTATTAAATTTTAATAATCTCAACTTTTATATATTGGTCGGGATTAATCCAAACTCTGCAAATGTTTACGGACACTCCAGACTTTAAGTTTATTTTTCTGCAACGATTTCCTACTAACTAAGAGTTAATACCGTTAGTTTTTTGATGATGTGGACTATTATATGGTCAAAACACTAAACAAAAAGTTGAAATCAATTGCGGGGTACGTCAATTTGAAACTTCTGCAACCTAAAACCCGTCAATTTTCACCTTTTGATTTGAACCACTTGACTCGTTAAATGTAGATTTCGAGTGACAATGGATGCTAAATACTGAAAAAAGAATCTAATCGAGGTTGGGGGCGGCATAGTTGAAAAATGATTCAAAGTTGGCCTCATTTTCATAAAAAAAACTAATGAGTATTAACTCTCAGTTAGTAAGGGATTGTTGAAGGAAAATAAACTTAAAGTTAAAAGTGTTTGTAAACACTTCTTGAGTTGAGATTAATCTTAATCAATAAATGAAAGTTGAGATTATTAAAATCCAATAACATTAAATTGAAAAATTGAAAGGGTGACATCTTATCGTTACCATTAGATTATTGAAATGCTCTCTAACAGGTGATATGGACAGTCTTATAAAACAAAATAATACTTGATTTTGTTTTATAAAACTGTCTATATTATCCCTACCACTATGTGTAACAAATTATCAAAATTTTGTGGTATTCGGCTTTGGATGACTATTTAAGTTCCATTGTCAACGATGAACAATCCCATTTTCATCGGAAAACATCAACAGTTGTGAACATTAAAAAATGGTGGTGTCAACTCTTTAGAAGAGATCATATGTTCAAAGTCTATCAGTGATTTTCTTAAATATAAGGTATGAAAATTACTTTGAGTTTTTCGATAATAAATTCTAATGCTTACAAAAAAAACACATTAGCTAAAACTTGTGGCTGATCTATTTTGTTGTTTTGTAGTAGCTTTCTTTCTTTTATCTACACCTTTTTATCTTTCCTTCTGCCTCTACTTTCTTCTACTTTGTCCTTACTCTTGCTTGTTTTTTTCAGTTTGAGGATATGAATGCTAGCACCCTATTTTGTAGGACGCATTCAATGGTCCCATATTGAAACTAACAAAAAATTGCCACGTGTTATTAGCTTAGTTATGTTTATCCTTGATTATTATACACAACAGTATTGTTTTATATATATATATAGACCTAATGTACTACTATTTAACATAATTAATATATAATACAAACTTCAAGGTATGACTTTTATGATGGAAAACATATATAGATCTATACAAGGGTCATGTTTGGAAATCGTTTTTAGAATGAAACAAGTGAAAAAGTTTGAACGTTGATGTGTCCTTATGGATCTCATCATGAAAGACTTTCATTTCATATTTTCATCAATATCAGTTCTAGATTTCATTGTTTTGCATTGTTTTTTGATGTTTTGGAGTTGATATACATATCTGATATTGTTTTTAGTAAAGTGATACTTTTGGATGTTATAGTTTGTAACTTGATAAAGTGTGTTAGGGTTTCTTTGAATTTACATTTGAATGTTCAATTGTTCATGCGTGGATATTATATATGTTAAATTCTAAAAGATAATCTTTTTGATATGTTATAGTATCATGATAATCATGCTAAAGTTGCTGAAGAAATCAAACAGTGATTACTAAGTCTTGTGAAGCTTCGTATCCGATAAAGTCTTCATAATATCCGGACTTTGTTCCTTTGCAAAAGATATTTGTTATTTTAGCCAATTAATTTTTCATATAGTTGTTGAAGCTCTCGCCTCTGAAGTTTCTTACATACAGTAAGTGCAAAGATATCGTAACTAATGGCATATTATATGAATGTACAGTAAGTGCAAAGTATTAGTATCGATGTTTTACATGGTCACATATGGTGAAGTGTTAAAATGCAAAAGTATTAGTATTGATGTTTTACATGGTGACATATGGTGAAGTGTTAAAATACACTACAGTTAAGGTATACAACAACATGGTTAAAAACATTGAAAGTAAAGAATGATAAATAGTGCCCAAAAATATTAAATGTTATATGTGAAAGCTAATCTATGAACTCTTGCAAACTAAAGGAGTTTGTATTTATTACATACTCACATGGTAATATCGAGTCATGTCTCATGCATATACATTTTAATACGAGCCTTGTGCTCATCCTGATAGGAGCTTTGTCATGTGTATGCTCACTCGGATAGGAGTCTTACTTTGTGTGTGTTCACATGATAGGAGCTTTGATTTATTGTAAGTTCATCGGATCAAGGGGTTTCGTACTTGTATAACTTCAAAAATCAAAATAAAATAAAGCTAAAGTAAATGCTAATGAATGATAAATTACTGATAAAGAAAGACTAAAAATAAAAGTAACAACTACTATTATTTTAAACAGCCAACTAATATTATCTATCTATATAAAAGTACATTCTTAGCTACATTGTACTTTTTTGGTTTTATGTTTTGACACTAAAGTTTTACTTTTACCTAATTAACACATCTATGCATATTGTAGAAGTGGTGGTGTAAGTACAAGTATTTAGGCTTTGTTAACAAATCCGTATGTAGAAGAAGATACCCTCACTAATGCTTTGAAACAAGCTTATGACATGTAGCTTTTCTCGATTCCACGTGTTTGCTTTTGGATCTACCCTTTAAATAAAGATTCAGAAAGAAAGAGATAGAAAGACAAAGTGAAAGAGATGTCCAAAGAAAGAAATATGTAGTGGGAGATTGTAATGGGTAGAAGTGAGGAAAAGAGTGGCGTTCCAGCTTACTCACCGACAACCGGCGATAGTGATTGATAGCTTGCGGCGCAACGCCCGCGAGAACAAACTAGTTATTAAAATAAACTAGCAAGAAGGTTTTAAACACAAAAGTTATACCAAAACAACTATATCAAATTATCATCTAAAGAGAGGATAGAAAGACTGCATAGAGGAGCTGCCGATGACCCGATAAATAAAGCCATGAGTCTTGTATGAAGGAGAATGTTACGCAAAGTGTTAATTTGATATTTGGAATCTTATTTTTACCCTTTACAAGGCTACTCCCATCGGCAAGATTTAATTCCAACACAATTGTCATTTTCCTCAGAATCCGCCGTGCCACCGGTGAGTTCTAGCTTTTTCTTTAATGATTTTGACTGGGTCTTGAAAAGAACGAACCCGTCAATAGGAATGACGGGTTCTTTTCTATTAGGGTTAGTCGGGTGTTAGGTGTTTAATATAAACACGTTCTTGATCAGGGGAAATTCATCTTTGAGTAAAAATAAGATTTTAAAGTTTTAATAATTTAAGGGTTAAATGATCATGTAATAAAATGTTTTTTATGAAATATGATAAATTGGATATGTATGATATTTTAATAATTGTATAGGAATATAGATGATACTTATAAATTTGTTTTGGATATATATAATATTTCATAACTTAATTAGGATATATATGAAAGTAAACCTATTTTTAGGTTTTAAAAGAACATGAGCTCAAAAGATATATTTTTAATAATTTGAGACCGGAAGTAAAAAGTGACGTATTTTAACTAATTTGAGATTAACTAATGAAGTGGACGATCGCCAAGGGTCCAATCTTTTCAGATGCATAAAATTTCTAAAAAAAATATATTATGTATGTATATATAATTTTTAAAAACAATTATAGGCTATTGACAAACTAATTAACAAACCCAATAGCAAGTGAATTATCTTGATATATTGAAACTTATGGTCCGTTGCCATTTTAATTAGTTTAGTCGATCCACTATCATTTATCAAATCTAAACTAAATTAAAAAACGCTAGGAGAATCTTACGATTCGCTTAAGTACGTAAATTAAATTATTTTGCTACAATACTTTTGTTTATTGGTAAAACAATTGTCGTATTATAGATTTTTTACATATGGGTTATTAACCTTATATTATAGGAACCTATTTTTTCTATCCGCTCAGAGCCCAAAATTATTCGAAGTCGGACCGGCCCTGTTAGAGTGGTCTCAAGTTCATGATGAATAGCGATGCGCTGATCTATGATCTTCTCTTTGGGGATATCTCAAACTAGGGCTCAAGATTCTGTACTCGAATAGCAGAGATGATTGAGTGAACCAATAATGATTCAATTAGCCGTTGAAGAAAAATATTAAATTACGTTCGAAACAGCAGTGTGATTTTTATTGTTAAATCAACTAATATTGATTAATCCACTTTATTTATTTATTGATCAATATTTGAAGCCACACGATTAAATAAAATGTTGCAGACACATGAGATGGAGATTGGAGTCAGAGAATTTGCCAAGTTGAATCAAAGTCTACTAGAATTAATAAAGTTTCAACCCATAAAAGAAAGAATTAAAGGCCCACGTTCAGAATGTAGCCGGGGGATGTCCTGGAGGTGCACAGACCAGGTTCAATATGTAGATCGGGTCGGGTCGGATCGGGTCGTGGTTAAAGAAATCCCGGGTCGGGTTGTGGTTAAGGAAATCCAAACCGGGTTTGACTTAATGAAGGCAAAAAATGGTAAAATAAAAAAAAAGGTTATGAAGCAGGTTGGGTTCGGGTGGGTTGGGGAGAACCCGGGTCGAAGATAGGTTGGCGACTGGAAGTGGGGAACCCGGCTTGAACCATGCGGGTTGTATTGGGTCCGAACCAGGTTGAGGAACTACCATGTTAAAATTGGTTCGAGTCGGGTTTTGAACCTGGGTTCGATATGCACCTCTAGGGCCGCCAATCAAAGACGGCAATTTAGATGACGTTCGGGTCTTTAAAAAAATCCTAATTCTCATTATTTACAGGAGACTTGATGAGGGGGAGGGGTCAACAATTGAAGATTTTGGGATTGTATTAGCAATGTTGTTAGAACCGGATCGGACCGGCTGGTCCAACCGATCCGACCGGGGATCGGCTAGGTGGCCGGTCCGATTCACTATGTATCGTTTTTGTCTGGTCGAACAGGCCGGTTCATCCCGAACCAGTGGTCGGGCTGGGAAACCGGACAGGTTTGAACTGGATTTTGTTTTTTGTTTTTTTTTAATATTTTAATGGGTAAAAACGGTGTGTTGAACCATAAATTATTGTTTTGAATATACAAATATAGTTAAGGTTTATATATAACTATAAATTACATATATAAATCATATATAAAATTACTTATATTTAAATTATATAACTATATATATAATATACTATATATATAATTATGCGTCATTCGGTTCTTAAATCCGATCCGACCACCAAACCAGTAAGACGTCCGGTTCGACGTCCAATCCGGTTCTGAAAACATTGCATATTCTTAAGACTAAAGCTTGGAAGTTGTTCACTCATTTAAGGATTGAATACTCTCGTTTGGTTTGCGTATTTTTTTGTTAATATGTTATTTTACGTATTCATTTTTTATCCTTTGTGAAGTATGAACATGTTTAAATCTCATTCCAGTTGTTTGTGAACATGTTTGGCTAATTTTATGCTTCTCTAAGGTCTAGATGAATCTTATATTGCTTTGGATTTTTCAGTAAAACTCTCGTATAAACTTTTGTTAATTTAATAAATCTGAATTTGTTTGGTTTTTGATGAATGTGTGTACCTAATTAATATTATTTTCATATCTAATTGTATGACTATATCATTCAAGGCATATAGAAATACCCATGTGTTTTGATTTGCTTATCATTAGGTTGCTAAATTTTAGTTTATCAACTTAATGCGTTATAACATAACTAGTTATTGACAATCATGGGGCTATTAATAAGTTAATCATGTGTGCACCCATAGGTAATTAATTTGATTAAATTGTTGCCTTTGCTATTGATTGTCTAGTCATTGTCTAGTATTATATATGGTTATGATCATAAGGTATGATTTGCTTATTCGTGACTACATGTCTTTAGGTCATAAGTTGACCAAATTTAGGTTTGTTTCACTTATGGGGTTGTTAGAACTAACTCTCGAGAATTGCGGGTTTTGGATTACCTTGGCCAAGATTTCAAGTCTTTTAGCACTTCAACATAGGTTTAACCATCTATTTTTATAATTTATTATTATTAGGATACTCGAGATGTGTCTTGATGTGTTGCAAAACACATCTGTTTTTCCATGCGATTCCTGTATATCTTTTTAGTCTTTATTTCCCGTTTTTATTAGTTTTCGGTTTCTATTTACGTATTTGTGTATTTGCAGGTATTTGTGGGTCAAGAAGCGTAAATGGTTGATATTTGAAGAATATACAAGCATGCGAGCTAAGGAACGGAAGAAGCTTGGTCAAATGGAAGAATTCTGAAAATCCTTATCTTGGCGCGTCGCCAAGATGATGATAGGAACCGAGAGACGCGCCAAGATTCCCGCGTCAGAAATCGACTATTTTGTTTTTAGCGCGTAGCGAAGGTTTTGGGGTTATTATGGCGACGCGCTAAGATTGGTGAGCCGAGAAAATTTTGCCCTAGATCACTATTTAAGTTTTTATAAAAAACCTAAGAGGAGTGACGGCAGGAAAGAGGATAAAGAGACTTTTCAGACGATTTTGGAGCATTTTGAAGGTCAAGAACAAGATCCAAGCAAGAGAATCAAAGAACCTCAGGTGTTAATCATTCGGTTTTTAGTTTTCTTTCGTTTAATCTTTCCCTATCCATGTTTCATACTTTTGATTTCTCTTTTGTCTCTGTTTGGATGATGATTGCTAGCTAGAACAATTGAACTACCTAGGTTATGATTGATACATGATGGTTTGATTTGCTTTAATCGGTTGTATGAACTCGTATGCGGTTTGATATTCA
>BJCM01267397.1:0-13413 GCA_018326385.1 Flaveria bidentis | reverse complement strand
TATGAACCAGTGGACACAAGTATGGTCTCTGACACTTCGCTGCAGACTTCTGATACAGCATGGCTTCTTCCCAAAGAGCCATGTTGTTGACCACACTTTATTCTACTGTTTATCTTTTTATGATAGTACATGTTACTAACTTTATTTGGTGACAAAAGGTAAGTCAGGGACATGTCCTGACTACCATATCTTAGATAAGACTTTATCCGAGATACCTTAAACTATAGTCTTATAGTATAGGCTTTAGCTAAAGGATCCCAGCTGGTATCAAAGTATATCCGGCTGTAGGTAGTATTATATATAGGTTCTCTTTGCAACTCATTATAACAACTGCTTGCAAGTGTCTTGTATTATTGAGTTGAGAAGCAATATATAAAAGTACCTTGAAAATTACTTTATGTGTTCTTTATTACTTTCTATATTGTGATCAACTCTTACGGATTCTTTCTATACATGAGTGTTGTTCTAGGTGAGTTTGAGAGAAAACATTGTGTTTAGTGACCAACATCGATCCTGCATCAGGTCAGTGCCACCGCACAGCAGAGAGGCACACAACCTATCTTCTTGTTAGAGCATTTATTTTTCTTTTGCACATAACTCACCAATAACATTAGTCATTAGCTTGATTGCATTTAGCATTTTTTCATGTGCTTTGCTCATTTTTATGGACATCCGCACACATTTGTGGAGTTTATTTTGCTCGTCACCCCTTATTGGAAATGCGTTGATTATGTTAACCAGGGATAAGATAGGAACCCACAGCAAGTTGAACAACTTAGTTTGAATTTAAATCACCAATAAGGTCTACTCATCTATTGTGTTCAATCTACCAACACATCATATAATGAACTAGCAACCTCTAGGTCTACTTTCTCTATGTTACATCAGTAGCAGTCTAGTTTTATTATCATTTTTCCTTTTATTTTGCTTAGACTTCTCAGACTTATACTTTGAATTTTGCATCTTGATCATTTAATTCCTTTTAAAGTCCTAAACAATTTGTTCCCTATGTACTATCATTTTCCATAAACTTCGAATTAAAATCACAGATTTGATTTCATTTCTTTTAACTAAGCTGCCTTCCTCCCTTGTTTTTTTAATTAAATGCTAAACTAAACTATTCTCCCCCTAAAATTCTAAAACCGAAAATCTTTTTGTGTTTTTGGATTTTAATAGACAGGAAAATAAAAGAAAATAAATACGAAACTAAGACAAAACTTGTCGGACTAAAAACTTTCTTCTTCTAGAATCACATCACTTTTCTTTTTCATGTCGTTAACCTCTAAAAGATATAAAACCGAGGTTTGTGAAATGCTTTTGTGTAGAGGTCGGTGCGTTGAAAATCCATATTAATTATAACAAAATCAATTAATTGCTTTTCAAAACAGTCACGTATAAAGTGATATTTAATACCGATTTGTTTTGTTTTAGGGTGTTGAACCGGATTTTTGGTGACAGCAATTGCAGCAGAATTATCAACAAAAATAAGGGTGTTAGAAAATTGCAAACCATAGTCGCGCATTTGCTGTTGAATCCATATGATTTGTGAACAGCAACTTCAGCAGCAACATATTCAGCTTCATATGTTGACAGTGCAACTGATGTCTGCTTCTTACACTGCCAGGTTACTAACCGTCTACCAAAGAACTAACATCCCGCTGATGTTGACTTGTAATTCATCTTGCAACCACCATAGTCTGAGTCACTATACGTTGTAAGCTCAAAGTCGTCATCATGAGGATACCACAACCTGAGTGTTGGAGTACCCTTCAGATAACAAAAAATCCGTTTAACGCTTATGAGATGATTTACTTTTGTTTTTGCCTGATATCTGTAATAGAGACACATGGTGTACATAATATCTAGATGGGAGGCTGTGAGATACATTAGGGATCCGATCATTCCTCTGTACATGGTAGCATCAACCAGATCACCATTTTCGTCGGGTGTCACGTCATGGTTTATGGCAAGTGGAGTTCCAGCAGCTGAAGCATTCTCCATGTCGAAGCGACTGAGGATATCTCCTACATATTTAAACTGGTGCAGGAAGATTCCTTTTGGTGTCTGATCCACCTGTAAACCAAGAAAGAACTTCATCTCCCCCATGATACTCATCTCAAACTCTGCTTTCATTACAGATTCGAATTCTTTACATAATTCTTCATTTTTGGAACCGAAGATTATGTCATCCACATATATCTGTACCAGCAGTAAATCACCATCCTTTTCTTTGATGAATAATGTATAGTCAATAACCCCTCTACGAAAACCATGTTTCACTAGATGAGTTGAGAGTTTCTCATACCAGGCTCTAGGGGCTTGATGGAGCCCGTAGAGAGCCTTGTCCAGTTTGCAAACTCTATCATGATGATAAGGATCCTCAAATCCTTTAGGTTGACTGACATAGACTATTTCACGGATTTCACCATGAAGAAATTCACTTTCTACATCTAGTCGATAAACTTTAATCTTCATGTAGGATGCATAGGCTAGAAAGATACGAATTGCTTCCATCTGAGCCACAGGTGCAAACACTTTATTGTAGTCAATACCTTCGACTTGTCTAAACCCTTGAACTACAAGTCGAGCCTTATTTCTAATTATTATCCCTTGATCATCTTTCTTACACTTTAGTACCCATTTAGTGCCAATCACCTTAGCACCTTTTGGTCTGTCCACAAGGGTCCATACTCCTAACTTCTTGAACTGTAGGAGTTCTTCTTGCATAGCACTAACCCATTCCTTATCGTTTAAGGCTTCACTTACATATTTTGGCTCAAATTAAGACACAAAACATCGATAAGCACCATCATGAAGATATCCTTTGTCCATGACTGAGGCATATTCAGCTGAGTATAGCTAATTTCGTGTCTGCACTCCCGATAGAACATCCCCAATGATGTTATCCAGAGGATGATGCACATTTTCGAGATGCGGGAGTGGTGGGAACAACTAATTCATGATCCTGATTGTGAATTCCAGGTTCAGTATCTGTAGTTATTGGAGTATGAGGTTCAGAAGTGTCAGAGGCATCAAGATCTGATGCGTGTGTACTTTCATTAGCAGGAACTTGGTCCTCCTGGTCCATATTTCCAGTATCAATTGCTTCATCATCAGAGGAGGAGTCACTTACATCAAGCTCTCCCCCTGAAGGACAAGAAGATTCGTCTAATGGAACCGATGGTGTCGAGTCTTGAGGAGGGGTGTTCAGAACATCGTGCATCATTGTAGTAGATAATTCATCATCAGGAAAGGAGGAGGTAGGTTGAAGGACTTAAAAAATCCATCATAGTCAAAGAAGAAGGAAGGTCCTTTTCCAGCAGGAAGGTGTTGTATCTTTGAACATCAACATTGCACCACACTTCAACCTGACCTGTTGAGTTATTATAAACTCTCTTGTCTGGTATACTGTATCTGAGAAAGATACCTTCTTCAGCCTTTTCACTAAATTTTCCAGTTTGAGTTTTCTTCAGCAACATGCACGATGAACCAAATGGTCCGAGATACTCCAAGTTTGGTTTACGTCGCAGGAGCAGTTCATAACATGTTTTACCATGACGTTTGACCACTAAGACTCGATTGAGTGTGTAGCATGCATTAGCCAATGCCTCATTCCAAAATTGAATAGGCAGTTTAGAGTCGGCTAACATCGTTCTTGTTATCTCTATCAAGCTACGATTCTTTATTTCAGCAACTCCATTCATCTGTGGAGTGTAGGCAGACGTAAATTGATGTACAATTCCTTTCTCTCTACAGAATGCCTCCATCCACTGATTCTTGAACTTTGTTCCGTTGTCTGATTGAATCTGTCTTACTTTAAGCTTGTAGAGTGATTTCAAAGTAGTTACTAGATGTTTGAATGATTCAAATTTCTCTGATTTGGATTTTAGAAACATCACCCAAGAGAATCTTGAGTAATCATCAGTTACTACATAGTAGTACAGATCTCCAGCAATGCTCTTTGTGCTGACTGGGCCAAACAGATCCATGTGTAGAAGCTCGAGAGGAATATCGATAGAATTAACTTTCTTTTCCTTGTTAGACTTCTTGGTCTGTATCCCTTTCTTTCATGCTACGCAAAAATCCAGAAGCTGGAAATTTTTGACAGTTACTCCATTCACTAAATCATTTTGTATCAGATAATTCATCTTCCTAAGATTAATGTGTCCCATTCTCCTATGCCAGGAGACTGAATCCCTCTTTGTTGCCTTTGACAAGAAGCAATGGACAGTGTTTTCAGTTGTGGATGCTTTTTAAAGATCCAAGACATACAGATCATTATATCTTGAAGCTGACATTAAAACTTTATCCTCCTGGATTACATAATCCTTCTTCAACATGTAGCACTTCTTTTTGTCAAACACAACTTTGAATCCTTTATTACAGATCTGGGAGACTGAAAGCAAGTTGTTCTGTAGCTGTTGAACGTAGTTGACCTTGTCAAACTTCACTTTCTCATTTTCCATTTCGCCATGAGCGGTGATGTAACCTCCTTTATTCCCAGCAAATGATACATGTTCCCTTTTAATTTGTTTGACGTTAAAAAGGAGAAACGAGTTCCCAGTCATGTGCCTGGACACCCCACTATCAACAATCCAGGTATTTGTAATAGCGTTGTAGCGGACACCCTTCACATTCAAAGGAATTTATCAGTTTAGGTTTGGGACCCAAGACTTAACTAGCTTGGGTGACTCAGAGGAATCACACATCATGAACTCAATTCACTGTCCATCAGAGGATGAGGGCACATCGTTCTTCTTCTTGTTCTCATTATCAGACAACTTACTAGTTTTTTCTTTCCATAAACCAGTTTTGTGTAAGGCCTGTTTGTGATAAACAGACGACTGGCTTATGGTTTAAACTTTAGGTCCACTAATACTCATAGGTGGAGTATTAGATCTCATTTTAGAAAAACTTGGTTTTGCATCATAAAGTTCAATTTTCCTTTTGGGAGTCTGATAATAAGGACAATTAGAAGAAATATGTCCTCGTTTTCCACAACTATAGCATGACTCCCTTCTACAGTTTGAGGAAAATGTTTATGTGGGGTTGTGTTTAGTAAGGGTGTGAGATGTGCCTGGTTGGGTTTTATCACTTCTCTTTTAGATGTTTCTGCTTCTTTAACAAAATTAACTGTTTTAATATTTTTAACATCTTTAACTTTAAGTTTATTTATACTTTGACGAGTAACACGTGTTTGGTTAACTGGATTAGTCATTTTGGGTTCAAATGTAGACGTGTGTGAACCTGACCTTACATTAACCTTTCCAAATTTATCATCCAAATTTTCAATAGGCATCTTTGCTTTTGATTTTAAAGTAGACTCCTTCTATTTAGTGCTATTCTTCATAGGTTTTCCCGTAGAATCGAGATCATCACTAACCAGAGGAGTGGACACCACATGATCCGTAACTGGGTTGTTATTTAGTGGTCTACATTTACTATTCAAAAGGATTACATATGATGGCGTAACTACTTTGTAACCCAAACCTTCCCCATCGTTTTATTCTTTCACTAAGTTTTGAACAATGTGTGAAGAACTAGCCAATTTGTGCAATTTTTGTTTTAAAGAATCAACTTGACTTCTAAAAATGATTTTTCCTTTTTCGTTTCTTACAAAGAGTTTAAATAAAACTTTATGTCATTTGCTTTATTTAAAGCAACAACCTCGGTTTCCCTTAGTTGTTTTCCCAAAAGTTCTATTTTTTCTTTGTAAATGCACTCGTCTTGTTTTAAAATACAACTAGCCTCAGTGCAGAGTTGTAAATCGTTTACCAAATTATCATTGTGTTCTAATAACCTTGCAAATTTTAAATCAATGCCATCCCTAAATTTGTAACATTTAGAACGAGCATGTTTACCACATAACTGGTCAATAGAACTTACCTGTGAGGAATCAGACGAGTCAGCCATCAACGTCGTTTCAGACTCTTCGTTGACTGGAGATTCTGAGTTTGTTGCTCTGAGCTCTTCCTCAACCAAGTGATTTACCACATTCACAGCTTCTTAGGTATCTGACATCGCTTGCTCAGCTATGATCTCACCTTCACTAGCAGATCCATCATCCAATAACTAAGGCAATGTTTGATTCACCTGGAGACACAAATCGGAAGGACCAGTCTTGTCCTTCATCACCTTGAGCAGTCAAAGCCTTTGTCTCTTTTGAAGAAGTAGTTCCAATCGTGTCTTTGTCTTGACGGTTGAATGTTGGAAATGGGTTTCCATTACCAGTTTTCTTGGGCATTACACATTCACGTTTAAAATGCCCCTTTTCACTATAGTTGAAGCAAGTAACTTTGGTTTTGTCAATACCAAAGGTTGTATCTTTAGTGGCTACTAGATTCTGCCCCGTCTTTTTGACAAACTTGTTTGCCCTTCTAACAGCTTTCGCCAAGGCCCACATTATGTCCATCCTTTCTAGCTCATTTTCGTCAACTTGCTCATAATCCTCATCTGCAAGATGACAATTTCCCATCTTACCGGCAACTAAACCATCATAAGATTATACAACCGCCGCTAGAAGATCCATATGTTCTTTGGCAACTTCCACTGTGACATTATCGAGATTCTCGGTCTTTAACTTCATTGTATTTGCATCAGGAACTATATATTGGGTTCCAGTTGACCCTGATGTTTCAGTTCCTCAGGCACTGGTTTGAGAAGAAGCAGAAGAACTAGACATGAAAGCAGTTTGTAAAGGTGCTCCTGAAACAACTGGAGTTGGAACTGAGTTGTAAAGTGAAGGATTCTGAACATAAGATCCCTTCTTTGACTAGTATTCATCCTCAATTCTTCCTCTCTTAACTTCAAGATGAAATCGTTTATGTCTAACGTCACAAGAATGTCGTTATGTCTCAGATTAGACACAAATGAATCCTATTTATCAAGCAAGCCATCAGTAAAGCTTGACACTTTATCTTCCATAGAAGTTGCCACACCATGAGTGTGCAACTCACTCATCAGATGATAGAATCTACCAATAATATCATCCAAGCTCTCAATCCCTATCGAGGAGAAATTATCAAATTCCTTTTTGAGAGCTTTAGCCTTCAGTGCTTTAAGATTTGTGTTTCCATCATATCTCTTCTCTAATGCTACACATAACTTTTTCGCCTGCTTGTTCTCAGAAAACTGATGAAAGATATCCTTTGGTATTGACTGAGTCAACAAGGCATAAACTTTCTTTTCAGCATTGAATAGAATCTTTTGTGCTTCACTCATTCCTCCCAAGGTTAACATGACACCATAAGCACTGACTGGTACCGTGTAACCAATCTCAATGGATGTCCAAAGATTGGGATCAACTCCATTTAAATATATTTCAAACCGCTATTTCCACTGTGGATAATCATCTAACGTTATCAGCTTCGGCAGTTTATTATGATTACCAATCTCATTCTCCAGAAGCAGAAGGTTCTGGATGCGAGAGTCCTTTCTTGCAGTAAAGGCAGCAAATTGATCTTCCATTGCTTGAAACTTTGTAGTTTTAGAACAGGACACTTTCACTCGTGCGAATGGACAATGAGTATGGGTCACTCGTGCGATTAAAGGGTGCGAATGAATTCAATCGTGCATTTGGATTCAGTCGTGCGTATGAACAAGACGATTGGAATCAAACAATTGGAGTTGTTCAGTCGTACGAATGAAGTATGTGATTGAGTTCAGTCATGTGGATGGAGTATACAATTGAGTTCAATCGTGTGACTGGACCAATCGTGCGACTGAAAACTATTGTTTTTGTAAAATCGAATATTTTGACACTTTGACACAAAAACACAATTTTCCCAGAAACCCTAATCTGCCGTATGATGAAAAACAAAACTTTAATGAATGCAAAACGTCGAAAATAACTTTTGAACCAAAGTGGTGACTCTTTTGAATTAAAACGTAGGTTTTAACACCAAAACTAATCGAATCCACATAAAATCAAGAGCCACAGCTCTGATACCACTTGTTAGGACCATGTACGTACGGAATACTAATAAATTCTGCGTGAGACTAGATCAAATAGTGTGGAATCCTATTTGATTGGCAATCCAATAAGTGAGAACGTTAACCCGATCGATATAAGAATGAACTAAACGTTAAGAATGAGTAGGAATTGATCAAGAACGATCTTTGAAGCTGGATTGGTTGTCTTGGACGTTCTGGATGGCTAGGGTTTTTCAAGTGTTTCAAGTATTCTGAAAAGTTATGAAGTGTTTTTTCATGAATTAAGTGGTATTCATAGGTTTGTAGTTTTCATTCGTACGACTGAACCATTAGCATGGTTGAGTCATGCGATTGAGTCATATGCACGACTGAAGGTTCATTCGTGCGACTGAGTCAATCTTATGTCTCAATCATACGACTGATCCAGTCACCTGTTCAGTCGTGCGACTGGTCCATAAGCATGATATATTCGTGTATGGTCCATAAGTATGGTCCATTAGCATGAATACTCACCTGACTAGGTTGAACACATTTCTTAATCATTGTTGACTAAGAACTATGTACAACAACCTCAAAACTATATATGAAGTTCATACATATGAATTATACTTAACACAATAATAATATGAAATAATTAAACATTAATAAACATCAACCACATATTTTATTTCATTGAACCATTAAATTACACATATGTAAGACATAAAAGACTTTTACATTTAAGCTCATAAACTAGGAACATCATGTATCTACAATAGTTCAGCAAATGGCTCTCCTCACTTATAGAGTCAAGAAGTTCTACAAGAGGACAGGAAGGAAGTTTCCAAGCAATGCAGCTAATAGAAAGTTTGAGCTGGACAAAAGCAAAGTAAAGTGTTACAACTGTAATCAAATAGGTCACTTTGCAAGGGAGTGCAAGGAACCAAGGACAAATGGTGGCCAAGCACAAGCCAGGCCAAACTACATTGAGAAAGTCATCCAGAATGAGAAGCCAAAACAGCAAGCTGCAGTTGCTATTGAAGAAGGCTTTAACTGAAGCTTTCAGGTGGAAGATGCATCTCCAAACCAAGCACTAATGGTTGACCATGATGAAGCAAAGGTATTAGAACATCTCTGTACACCTGAATGTATGCTAAAGTGAATAGATACAAGTCTTACAACTTAGTGATGAGATCTGATCTTGAGTCCTTAAATATCTTAAAATCTAGTTTTAAAAGAGCTGAAAATGATTATAAACTAAAGATAGAGGACTTAGATAAAACCATTTCAACTCTTAAACATGAACATACAAACTACAGGACTCGGATCAAAGATCTTATAACTAAGTTGACTGAATGCCAGGCTGAGCTTGTTATCAGCAAAACCAAGGCAGAAAAATGCGTTCTTGAAGAAGAGACCTTCAAGAACATAATATCTCATCCTTGCATGCAAAATTTTGTTATCAAAATAAGCAGGTACTAAGATCTAGTGAGATAGCTCCTCCACACACAATCTTGTCTGTAAGATCTCCTAGGTGTGGAACTTGTGAAGATGAGCTTCCCCTCATAGACCCAATGATTGAAGAGGGTGAAGAAGAGATAATGAAGGATGCCTTTGAGAAAAGTGAAGAAGAGCATTCTAAGAAGGGTCACTATCCTTCTGAGGAGAGTAAGAAGGTTGGGATGACCAAGTCAATGAGTAAGAACTTGATCAGGAAGAGCAAGAGGAAGGAAAAGAAGGCTCAAGAGATCAAGGCCACCTTTAATTCTAAGCAAAAACAAGTTTTTATATCAGCAGGTTTTGAGGTGGCTAAGACTAAAGACACAAACTTAAACTCTAGTACCAGGAGTTCTAGTTTATGTCTAACTCATCCCAGCACCAAGAAGAAGGCTGATCAGTAGTGTACCACTACTACACAACCTGAACCATCTAGCTCCAAAGGTAGTTCTCACCCTAAAGGAACTTCCAGAGCATCTGCAAAGATGAAGATGGAGAAGGAAAATGATCAAGTTCGTCCTTGTTCACAAAAGAAGGCTCTTAGGAAGAAAAATTGGATTGTGTCATGTGTAGGAGTACCTCTCATCTTGCTAAGAACTGTCTTTACAATCCAAAAGGTATTGTCCACATGGCCAAGAAAGTTACTTCTAAGAGTTACAAGAAAAAGCAAGCTTCGGAAGGAAAATCTTTTCCTTTCGAAAGCACCAAAATGAAGATTAAGACAAGTGGAAAATTGTCTTCGGAAGAAAATTTGGTCTCGAAAGAAAGGAATACTTTCGAAGCACTAAAGCCTACTGTAGTGTTAGCAAGATCTTCCGAAGGCCCAGTCATCAAAACTTCCGAAGTCATCAAAACTTCTGAAGTGTTGAAGGTCAAGTCTAAGCTTCCAAAGTTGGTGTGGAAGACAAAGAAAGACCAAGTGACTGAAATTTCTCCATCAACAATACCAAAAGATCCTCAAAGCACAACTATAGGATCTATTACTGTTTCATTACCTTCTACTTCCTTTGATAAGCCCAAGATCAAAAAGGCTTGGGTTTCCAAATGTAACTAATCATTTTCTTTGTGTAGGAGCAACTCAAGACAAACAAGAATATCTTGATCCTTGATAGTGGTTGTTCTAGGCACATGACAGGCAACAGGTCACTAATCCAAAATTTTGAAAGAATTAATAGAGGGTCAGTTGTTTTTGGAAGAGATGACGGTGGTTACATTTCTGGAAGGGAAAAGGTCACAAATGGTAAGCTCAGCATTGAGAAGGTAAATTTTGTCAAGGAACTCGGATAGAATCTTCTGAGTGTATCCCAATTTTGTGATCAGAGTCATAACATGCTCTTTACTGAGCATGAGTGCATTGTTCTCAAGCTCGGGGTGATCATTCCTCATAAGCATATCCTGCTTAGAGCCCTCAGGAAAAGGAACATGTACAAGATGGATTTGCAAGAAACATCTCCCTTAGGAGAAGTTTTATGTTTTCTATCTAAAGCTAATAGTGATGAGTGTTTCCTCTAGCATAAAAGAATGTACATGTAAACTTTAAGAACATGAACAAATTGACTAAAAATGATTAGGTAACTGGAATTCCAAAGAAAGAGTTTACAAGTGATGATCATTGTGTTGCATGCCTGAAAGGGAAGCAACACAAAGTATCTCACAAGCCTAAGGAAAGAAACTCCATCACTACACCCAAAAGGTACTGTCCATATGGCCAAGAAAGTGACTTCTAAGAGTTACAAGAAAAAGCAAGCTTCGGAAGGAAAATCTTTTTCTTTCGGAAGCACCAAAATGAAGATGAAGACAAGTGGAAATTGCCTTCAGAAGAAATTTTGGTCTCGGAAGAAAGGAATACTTCCGAAGCACTAAAGCCTGCTACAGTGTTAGCAAGATCTTCTGAATGTCCAGTCATCAAAACTTCCGAAGTGTTGAAGGTCAAGTCTAAGCTTCCAAAGGTGGTGTGGAAGAGAAAGAAAGACCAAGTGACTGAAAGTTCTCTATCAACATTAGTAAATGATTCTCAAAACATGACTATAGGATCTATTACTGTTGCATTGTCTTCAACTTCTTTTGATGACCCTAAGACCAATAAGGCTTGGGTTTACAAATATGACTAACCATCTCTTTTGTGTAGGAATAGCTCAAGACAAACAGAATTGTATGGATTATTGATAGTGGTTGTTCTAGGAACATGACAGGCAATAGGACGGGCAATAGGTCACTACTCTAGAAATTTGAAAAGATTAATGGAGAAACAGTTGCTTTTGGAGGAGATGCTAGTGGTTACATTACAGGAATATGCAAGGTCATAAATGGTAAGCTAAGTATTGAGAAGATAAAATTTGTTAAGGAGCTTGGATACAAACTTTTAAGTTTATCTCAATTTTATGATCAGAGTCATAACATGCTCTTTACTGAGTATGAGTGCATTATTCTCAATCCTGGGGTGGTTATTTCTCATGAACATATCCTATTCAGAGCCCCCAAGAAAGGGAACATATATAAGATGGATTTGCAAGAAACATCTCCTTTAGGGGAAGTTTCATGCTTTCTATCTAAAGCCAATAGTGATGAGTCTTTCCTCTGGCATAAAAGAATGTGCCTTGTAAACTTTAAAAACATAAATAAACTAATTAATAATGATTTGATAACTGGAATGCCAAAAAAAGAGTTTACAAGTGATGGTCATTATGTAGCATGACTGAAAAGGAAGCAACACAAGGTATCTCACAAGCCAAAGGAAAGAAACTCCATCACTACTCCCCTACACTTATTATATATGGATCTCTTTTGCTCCACCAGTGTAATGAGTCAAGGAAGGACCTCTTATTGTTTGGTGATCACAAATGACTTTACAAGATTCACTTGGGTCTTCTCTCTTAGAACTAAGGATGAGACCCTTGAGATTCTGAAGAATTTCATCTTAAAGATTGAGAATAAATATGATCATAAGGTCAAAACCATAAGATGTGATCAAGGAACTGAATTCAACAACCAAATCTTTGATATATTTTATGATGAAAGGGGTATTACAAGACAATATAGTGCTCCCAAGAGTCCTCAGCAAAATAGTATTGCTAAGAGGAGAAACATGACACTTATTAAAGCTACAAGAACTATGTTATTTGACTCTAAACTATCCATCACCTTCTGCTATATGAAGAATAGAGTTTTAGTAGTTAAGACACATGGTAAGACTCCTTATGAACTTTGGAACAAGAGGAAACTTTTCATTGGTATTCTCAGGTGTCCTTGCACCATCTTGAATACTAAAGATCAAACTGCCAAGTTTAATAAGAAATCAGATGATGGAAATTTTATCGGATACTCTAATCAAATCAAGGCTAATAGAGAGTACAATCTCAGAATTAGAATAGTTGAGGGGTCAGCCAATGTAACTTTTAATGAGCACACTCCTAGTATGAATGGTTCTAGTCCTGATTGGCTATTTGATCTTGATTTAGTTACCAATTGTTTTAACAAATATTTTGAGCATATTTTAGGGTCTAGAGATATACTACCTTCAGGTGATCCAGATCCAAAGTTTAAGCTGAGAAGACCTTAAAGCTACACAACTTCAGCTCCAATTGTAACTGATCCTGCAAATGAAGTACCTATCATGTCACACCCCGACCGACGGCGGAATCATCGGGGCGGACGAATGAGAGACGATTTCTCATAGCACATGGAACTAATTAAGTTGAAATAATATTAAATGTCATTATTCATTAAAAATTACAAGACAAACAAGTAATTACAAAACAATCAAGATACAACCAATAACATATGACTTTCAATTTAAACTAGGTCCAAGTTCTATATGAGCACAAGAAGATCTTCAAGTAGGAAACCTGAAACATGTTAAAAATAACGGGTCAACTATAAAGTTGGTGAGTTCCCATGGTTTAAACACACGCATATATGTATATATAAAAAAAGGTTACAAGTAGCAATTCATGTCCATGGTTACGAGTTAGCAAGCTTATAGAACACATACAGTTACAACCAAAC
>BJCM01267393.1:0-24339 GCA_018326385.1 Flaveria bidentis | reverse complement strand
TTCACTGGTATAGCGTGTACAACTTGATCTTGAGGTCCCGGGTTCGAACCCGGGCACCCTCAAGCAAATTTTTTTAAAGCCTTTTGGATTTAATTTAATTATAGAAAAATTTTAATAAATATAAAAATGATTTTTACAAACTTCTAATATTTTTTTAATCATCTAAATATTTCCAGTAAATTTATTCTTGTAAAACATTTTAACATTTTATTATAAAATTTATTTACAAATGTTATGACTAAATATATTTATAATATATATATATATATATATATATAACAATTTAAATTACTAATTTATTATTAGATCTTATGTTCTCTTTGATTAGAGATTAATCATGATAATTATAGTATTCAAACATATTTTATAACTAAAAGCAAGGTATATACAAAGGATTTAATTCCTTTAAAATTTTATAAATTGTACTTCTTTTGAACAAAATATAAATAAGAGTTCTACTAATTTTATTTATAAAAACCCCCCAAATTCTAATACCCTAGTTCACGTTAAATCGTTAACCTTATTATTAATCTAAATCTTGTAATATCTATATATTTAGGTGCCTTGTGACGATTTATCTTGGAACAACGTATATTATACTTATTAATCTCCATTATACTTATTTGATATGTGAGTTTTCTTGCCCATTTTTATATATTTCACACTATTTTGGGGTGAAACATGATATATATACAACATACACTTGTAAACGTTTGAACTTGTAAAGCACTTGCAATTCATCTCTATATTTTGTCATGGTTATTTGTGTGTTGTAAGTGATTATATGAGATATATATTTTGTTTTCAATCATTAACTATTGCTAGCATGGCGACGTCTTAGATCTTTGGGTCAAACAAGCCTATTTGATGCTAAAGCCGATGTATTGTTGGCTCTTGATGACGTATGCTTGTTCATCATGGGAACCAAATACACTTAGCCAATCATATATATACTTGTAATCAAGTCGAGGTTTGGTTGTAACGATATGTGTTCTATAAACTTACTAACTCATAACCTATGACATGAATTGCTACTTGTAACCTTTGTTATATTATGTATGAAAACCTTGGAAACTCACCAACTTTATAGTTGACCTTTTATTTTTATCATGTTTCAGGAAATGCTCAAGTTTAAGGTCATCAAATGAAGCTTGCAATAATCTAGGATTTGGACCTAGTTAATGGAATAAAAGGATTATGATATGTTATGTTATGCTTGGAACTATTTCATGATTGAGACTTATGTTTGTACTTTCTTTTGAAACTTATAACTTTAATATTTACATTTAAATATAGCTTTACATGGTTGTGGACAATCTTAACCCTCACATCTCGACGATTCCGCCGTCAAGGTTAGGATGTGACAATAATAATAACAATAATAATAAAATAATAATAATAATAGTAATATTAATTACACTAATAATAAATAAATTTTATTAATTATCATTTATATAATATTTGTCAAATTTGAGATTATTTTAATATCAGGGTTAACACGAAACGGATATACGAAGAGATTCGATTCGAACACAAATTAATTACGCAAAATAATAAATGCACGGAAAGAGAGTTAACGAGTTGCGAGTCAATTGACGGACCTAGTAGTGACGGATGTCACACATCACTTTCCTTTTAACAAATAAAAAACCAGAGAACTTTACATCATCGATATTCATGAAAATCAAAAAGCTAACATGTGAAAGAAATCCAAGAGATTAAAAGAATGTTTCTTAATGGGTGAAGGATCTAGGATCAAAAGAAAATGAGTGCAATTGTAAACTATCTTCTATGTAATCGAGTATCCATATCGTTTATCCATTTTTCACCGACGTTATTGTGTTTAATTAAGGATAATGGGAAACGTATGGTGGTGAAGGCAACATGCTAGCCTCCGAAAACATCCGTAAGACCACAACATTGTTTTTCGTTTTTTTCGTTTTACTACTATCTGAAGGTACCACTTTTTAATTAAATTTTAAGAACTTAATTCTAGATTTTCATAACTCGTATTGTGATTATTGGATAATATGATTGCATGAATTTGGTCTCTTAAATTTGAATTATTTTGTTGATGTTTGTCAAAAAAAATTGGGTTTGGTTCCAATAAAAAATTTATTACTTTAATAATAATCATCTACTAAATTTCTTTCTTTTTTGGAAATCAAGAATCATTTAACTTCATAATTCATTATGTTCCTTCTTATGTTTGGCATTCATTCTATATAATGTTATTTGGCATTCATGATAACAAAAAACTATAACAAGTCACATGTATGTACCTTAATATTGTTTTTTTCAAATGTTAACTTGGGAAGTTATATAGACGATGGATCAAAAATTGATGATGGGTCAAAAAGATGATGCATTAGAGACGAAGATAGGTCACAAAAGATAATGCATCAAAGATGATAACGAGTCAAGTAACAGTCAAAGCTTGTGGTTTTGAAAACGAAGAACATAATGAGCAAGACAAACATTACTGTTACACATACATAACAATGTAGTTACATATACGTAACACTGCTTGTACATATAAGTAACGATGTTTGTTTATTTAATATATTTCACTTGTATTTCATCAATTGTAACCATATTTAACTTGTATTTGTTTATTTATATGCAACAATGTCTACATATGAGTAAATTTAGGAATTCAATAACTTGTTTTTGTTCTTGTTCTACATATGTGTGCCTACATACGGCAACAACAGTTACATATATGTAACAATATTTATCAATCTGGTTTAAATGGTCAGAAGATTTAGGATTCTATTTGATGGTAAAATTAAGATTTTATTTAGTTACGTACATATAACGCAATATTTCATGTACACAAGACATTATTACGTATACGTAACATAGTGTTACATATTTAAATTTATCGTTTTTATTACACAGTTACATACATGTAACTTTGTTAGTGTACTCCGTTTATATTCAGTTGATCCAATTTAAAAAAAGTTAGTATGCTTTGATGTTCAAACTATTAAAAAAAGTTAGTAGAACTAAATATGAAATATTATAAAAAAAATTTGTTGTAAAATAGGAGAGATAAAAGAGAATGAGTGATTTTTTAGATTTATTTAATTAAAAAGGGGGTTTCCATTATGTGTTTACCTATTATACCCTTACAACCATATAATTAAATCATTTAAACCCCATTTAATTACAATCATGCTACTAAACAATCTTAGTCGTAAATCAAAAAAATCAAAGGCTATAAAATGGTTTTTTTTTGTTTTCAATTATAATACGGTTTTCATTGGAACCATCCCATATATAAATATTACTTTTCCTTATCAAAGAGTGTTATGCGTGAATCAAATCATACCATTTGCAATGCCCTAGTGTATAGTGTTGAAACATTACAATACAAAATCACATCCGCCACTCCAACTTTCTCTACTGCTGCCATGGAATCACCACGTCCAATGACTGTAGTCACCCCCTTTCCGCAAAGCTCAGCTAGCTTCTTTGCAATTGCCTACAATTAACAACAATCAAATATGACTTTATCAACTATAAAACAATGAGTCAGCAACATCTCTGAAAGCAGTTTCTTTATCTCATAGAATACTAATAAGTAATAAGGTTTGCCCTTATCTCATTCCACCATTCACATACCTTTAAATTAAACTTTATTGGATACTTTTGTTTGTTTAGTTTGTAATCAACTGCAAAACAAAACACTTGGCAAAGGATTGTTACACACTAAAGTTTCAACTGCAAATTTGTCAAACTCAAACACTCCTATAGGTCCATTTCAAATGATAGTTTTTGTAGTTTCCAAAGCGTTGTTGAATGTCTTGACTTGATCCGGTCTGATGTCTAATCCCATCCACCCATTTGGAAACCACGACGTCAATTGGTAGTAACAAGCATACTCCTTTTGCCTCAGCCTTTTCAAGGAGTTTGGTGGCGAGATTGAGTTTGTTTTCTTCCATCAATGAAGATCCTACTGATAACGCCCTTGTGCCTTGTAACAGATGAAGATCATTCCATCACCCACGGGCAAAATGTCACATTTTTCCAGAAGGGATTCGATTACACCAATGACACCTTTGAACCACCAAGAATGGCAACAAATGGCCTCTTCAGGTATGAAACAACCCCATCAAGGTAATCTAATTCATGTATTGAGTACAAACATGTGGTACTTCATTGCTCAAACGGTCAAAATGTTTTTCTTTCTTTTTTTTTACAAGAGAACCCGTTACCAGTAAGCTCATGAGCCTCGTCAATACCTCATTATAACCAACAAGATCAAGTAAATCACAGTTTACGCTGAACATATTGTTTTCAGTAGATTATGGCAGGAAACTAGTGGAAGCAAAACTCGAATCTAAAACCTTTAGATAGGAATCAAATGCTTATAACTACACCGCCCTTAAAAAATTTAAAACGATTATTAGGATTGAAGTAAGGATAGGTTACCTTTTGCGAAAGGTAACCAACTACAAATGGCTTTAAGTACTTTGTGACCCTCAGCAGACGCATGGGCTCTAGCCTCTATATATATGTGCGGTTCCAAAAGCATCGTTTCCCTATCTACACACATCAGCATCACCTCCCTTTTAATCCAAAGATTTTCTCAAACCATTCATTTATGTTTCACTTATCTTTACCTTATTCTAATCATCAACTTTTATATTTAATATTTCATGCTCAAGTTATTCATTTAAATAATTTATTTTGTTTTTTCATACTGTATAGGCAAATATAATACATCACTTTTAATATAACATATAAATGAAAAAAATTAAACTTTATTGTTAAAAATTAATACTTAATACACTTTAATAAGTTTATATATTTACAAAGATTACAAAAGTTTTACAAAGAAGAATAAGAAAAGAAAATTATATCTATAAAGTTTATAAGATAAAAAGGAAATCCTTTTATAATTTGATTTTATTAATAGTTTTGTAACTATTTATATGGGTTTATATATTTTGTATAAAAAGCATTGATGATATATGACGTCTGGTGTTTCTTATGATCCAGTGTCTCTCCTACAGGTCGAACAATGTGGGATTTGCCTAAAATGTAGAAACGCTGCAAATATCCAAAGATTCTTAAGAAGGAGCAACTGGCTGAACAATCAGATTCATAATGTGCCAAGTACGGTATTGAATTTGACATGAAAGAGGTTAATTAAAGTTTTCATGAAGATACAAAGATGTAAACCCGAAGGCAGATGAGTCACAGCTCTTTGGATATAACCATTAGTAGTGCGATAAATTGACTCGTACCTATTTTCTAGAATGACTTGAATGCATCAACATATAGTTTCAGTGTTAATCTGGATAACATAAAATGTCACATTTCAGATGCATCTACCTACATTAGATTAGTAATATGCATCAACATCCCCACATTGTCCGCTAACATATGAGACAGTTGCTTAAATATATAATTTATTCAACGAATAAAAACGATTTGTCCCAGGAAAACTACATCTATAGCGATAGATGTATTACTACTCACCAAACGTAACGAGGAAGTTGACTGTAATATCCCAAATCCGCCATTCGTTCCATTAAGCTACAGCTTGCTAGAAGGCACCCCTGTGGGTGCAGCTCTAGCTCGTTTTTCTACTACACGAGAAAGCATTTTCACTTCCTCCTTTGGTATATGACGTGGGCGGCTCAACCACAGTCCTCCATCAACAACAATGGTCGTCCCATTCACATATTTACCTTCATATCAATCACAGATTCACAGATGTTAATTCTGAACTAATTGACGCGTTGAAAACAAAAGGTGTAGGTCAGGGTACTAACCAGCATCAGATGCAAGATAAAGGGCTGCAACAGCAATATCCCATTTTTCACCGAGTTTAAACAGTGGCATAAGCTCTCTCGTCTTGCTATTTATCTCGTCCGGCCCAAGCTTCCTCATGCCAGGGGTGTCACCTATCGGTCCAGGTGCAATCCCGTTGACTCGTATGTCATAATCGCTACCCCATTCTAGAGCCAAATTTCTTGTAATAGCATCTACAGCAGCCTGTTACAAAGGAACATGCGTAAACTATATCCTAACACAACAAAACACAAATCAAATTAAGCTTAGATTCAGCATCACTAAGCCTAGCAAAACATGTCGTTGGGTCAGGGTTGGGGAAAAAAACAAGTCTTGACCAAATTGACGCGTTGTATAATTTGTGTCATTATTTGAGAAGAATTAAATGTAGTCAAAGGCGCCAATTACGCGCGCCCGAGTGAGGCGGACAAGGCACAAGGAAACCGCCTCACGAGCAGCAAGGCATAGAGGATAAAATTGTGAAAAAAAACAGGCTCAAACTTATGTCTGAACCGGCCTAAAGTAGTCTAAAACAGTCTATACCACCAAACACGTCTAAAACAGATAAAAATGACATGTTTACATGATGTGTGGTGCTTTTCTCAGGCCCTAGCTTTTTAAGAACCATGCACCTAGTCGCAAGGCTCACCCTTTGCAGCTTGAGTGCGACTAGCATCTTCAACTACCTAAAACGGACCCCTTGTATAATTTACTTAGACCTAAATCGATTCACCGTATAATAATAAACCCATATTGACCCATTAGCAAAAAAACAATTTACCCAAATGCATTATTACCTTAGCAGCAGCTACATGAATTTGGTACCAAGCAGCTGTATAATGCAAGGTAGCACTAATGTTCAATATTATTCCACCACTATCATCACACCTTCCAGTTCCGCCTTTCTTAAGATAGTTTACGGCTTCATGACACATCGTAAACGTGCCAACAGAATCGATCTCCATCACTAACCAACGTAACAACATTCAACATTCATCAATCTTCTTCTATAACGAATGATTTTGACTAAAACTGCAATAAACTCAATCTGAACAACAACGATACGAAGCAAAACCTGTTCGAAAGCCATTTGGTGAAAGATCTTCAGGTGAAACCAAAAAATTGCCAGCTGCAGCATTCACCAGAATATCAAGCTTTCCGTAGCGTTCAACGGTTGATTCTATCACTCTCTTTGCATCCTCCTGCTTGCGAACATCCCCCGCGAAACCAACAGCCTGAAAGTATCATCATATGTCATAATTTGTTACCAACCGAAACTATTGCAATGTATGAGATTTGTGTCACATCATTGTACGCTTAACAAATGTGATGTTTATATACTATATGCATGAGCTTATCAAAGAATATGAAACAACTAAAGCTAGAAAAATAAATTTAATTTGAATCTATTTACACACATAAATTAATTTATTTTGCTTAAGTTATTTTATAGCATCATCATCGATATGTAAAAAAATAAAGTTTTTAAATGCGCCAAATATTAAAAAATTAGTTTACCATTGCCGGTCAAAAGGCTGGATTAAGAAGGAGGGTTTTTAAAGAGAAGATTAAAAAAGCATTTAATTTCATTTTCGCCTTAGGCCTCTAAAATCCTTAAGACGCCCCTGAACGGGCTCTCTCACAAAAAAAAACTAATCAAATGAGATCTCATTTGGTTTATAAATCCACAACTTTTGTTTGTCCATACAACTGATGTAGTACAAGTCCCGTCTCTTGTAATGGTTATACTTTGTAACATAATTTAACCTAACTTCCAGTATTGTAAAATTCGGCCGAGGCGGCCGATTAATCGCTAGTCGGACCGTGACTTTGGCGATTTCATGTAATCGGTGGTTAAAATCTCGTAACAGTCAAAATCGGTAGCCAAATTCTGGCCAAATGTTGAAAATTCCAATCAAACTTTAAAATTTTTAGTCAAATGTGTATGTATATATATAACTAAAAATTTAAATCCGCCTAGATGGCGATTAGACCTTAGCGATTTCATGTAATCGGTGATTAGAATCTCAGTAAAAAACGTACGTTGGATATACAAATATAGTTAAATGTTATATATAATTATAAAATATGTATAATATATAGATTACTTGTATTTCTAATTACATATATAAATATAGTTAAATCCGTTCCGACCACCAAACTAGTAAGGGATCCGGTTCTGAAAACATTCCATAAAACTATTTTTTTTTAAATTAAAATATAAAAATGTTAGTGTAAATATAAAACTGAAAATTTCTTATTAAAATTTAATCTGATTAATCCCAATTGATTACTATTAATACCTTATGCTAACTTCTGTAACAAATCGAATCGTTTTATAGTACT
Source organism: Flaveria bidentis (assembly GCA_018326385.1). NCBI lineage: Eukaryota > Viridiplantae > Streptophyta > Magnoliopsida > Asterales > Asteraceae > Flaveria > Flaveria bidentis. The sequence goes on along the minus strand of BJCM01267393.1, from coordinate 16,188 downwards.
TCTACTCCATTTACCTAATAAACAGATTAACTAACTGCTAGCAACGATAGAATTAACGTATTCAAAGAACTAATTGACAGTTAATCAGTATTTCATAAACCCTAGATTCACAATTAGTTAAGAAAAGTACCGAAATCCCAAGAGACTGAAGTGAATCAACGGCGGAATCAACGACGTTTTTGCGACGACCCATAATAGCGACGGATGCGCCATGTTTACCGAACTGTGTGGCGATTTCGAAGCCGATGCCGGAGGCTCCTCCAGTCAAAAGGGCCACTTTGCCGTTGAGAATCTCCGGTTTGAACGGTGATTCCATTTGGTGAGATTTGGTGCTTGTGATATCATTGATGAATGATGATGGTGGTCATAAAGGAACCGTCGCTATAACCAATCAATGACAAATGGTTATATGACATCTCGGTTTGGTTTTGTCGCAACTTTAACCAAAATAGAGTTGAGAGTTGATGTTTTTTATTGAACAAATGACGGGTAATTGGTAATCCGATCGTATCTATTACTCAAGTACGCAACTTTAGTCATGCATCTAAAATCACACTGAGGAGGAAATCCACCATAAGTGAGAAAACAATTTGACTCGACTTGGTAACTCCCCATTTATTTTTTTTTTTGTTTCATGTGAGACTTGAACTTAAAACTTCTACCTATTTTATTAAAGTTTTAGGATACCTCACATTAATCATTTGAGAATTGAGATAAAGATCATTGGTAGTTAAGAGTTTATGTATTCGAACGAAAGGATGTTTCTAGTGTGTTCGGGACCGGCCGGACCAGAGATGTTCGAATGAGAACCATATGTAAAACATGTTCGGTTTGCTTGTATCGGTTGGTTACTGGTTGGGCCAGCAAATCTAGTTAATTGGACTAGGTGATCAGGTTAGATTTTAATTTTTTTTATTTTTTGATGACGCTGGTCTTGCTTTGTTTTCCGGCGGGTCTTTATGTTGAGAAATGGTCTGGGTATTTTCATATTATAAGATTTTCGGGTTCTTAGATCTTCCGATTGTTCTTTATGTTGAGAAATGGTTTAGGTCGATGATGGTGGCTTTGTGTTCGCCTGAGAACTACTGTTGGTTTTTTTATGGACACAAAACTCTAAACTAGCTACTGGTGTTGTGTTGGTTTTGGTCAATGAGTGTTATGATGATTCTTTCATCACACAAGACTTGCTTCTCGGATATTTTTAATTCTAGATTTGGTGTTGTGGCTATAACTTTCGGATAGTTTATGTTAATGATGGTGATAATTGTTACATCTGAAATCGTGTGGTCATTTTCACATTATAAGATTTGCATCGATGATGATAGTTTGCTTGTTTGAGATTTATGGATGGTTTGATTATGAAATCATACAACTAGATAGTTACCGATGCTAGATTGGTTCTTATTCAATGATTACGGTTCATCTAAGACCGTTTTCAACAACTCCTTTTTTACAAATATTGCATAGTTGTTGGGTGTAGTTTCATATTAATCTATATGTTAAAGCTAAATTGAATGAATGGTGATTTGAAAGGTTTCATGCATTTGGTAACAAGGCGATGACGAGTAAAGCATACATGATGTGTTCATTGCATTGGCAAGGCAAACATTAGTTTGTAGCCGTGATGTGCCGTCATTTCTAAGCCTTTAAAAATAGAAAATTTCGTTCCCGAGCCTTTGAAAATAGAAATTCATCATCTCCGAAGATTTGTTTCAATGATGGTTTTAGTTTGCGAACGCAAACAAAACGAATGGTTTTGGCAATGTTTATACTTTGTAGCCATAATGAGACACATGTTTTGAGCCTTGCGTAGTTGTCGAACCAATTTGTTTGTGCCGACTGTTTACCATTACACGTTTAACACTTGCGCAACACGCGTGTTAGTATCCACCTAGTTTGTTTAATTTAGTATTTCATGATAAATACTTTAATGATTTAAGACTTTATATTTTGTTGAATGTATAAGTTTTGTAAAAATATATAGTTTTTTTCACAATTTGCTTTAAATATTTTTTTTCTATTATTTATGATTTTATTCAGTTTTTAAATCTAGTTTGATAAATATAATTAGCGGAGTGGACCAGAAAGATGGCCGATTTGATGTATAGTTTGATTTAAATAACATTATTTTTTTACAACGACATGAAAACCACACAAAAATAACCAGTTAAACGTTGTTGTTATAACGTGTGATATTGTGATAAAATACATAGTTACAAAGTACAATTACAAGTGAATCATGTTTTTATAAAGAATTAAATAGAGTTAAGAAGTCCTTAATATATAAATGTAATTAAAAATCAAAAGGAATCAAATTTAATTATGAAATTTCATAGTTGCCGGCTATTATAATTGTTAATGTAAAGACTGATACAAAAAAGTGAAAGAATTGCATTACAAATATTATTGGATTTCTAGAAGATGTCCTTGAGATGGTGTAAGCTAAAGCAACATATAGTGGTAGCGGAAACCACATACCTATAATATTAACGATGTTACATAAAGGAGTTTACATAATAAAAAGTAGTTATTGATAATGTGTTACCCTATATATGTTTTATAACCTGTATTTAATGGTTCATAGTCTCCTCAAAAATCTGATTATCTTGGGGAAAAATATGAAGGATTTGTGAACGAAGGAATAAAAAATATGTTTGGTTTAAAGAAAAATAAGTAGGTAGTTTTTTTCTTAATCTATATATCTAATTTAATAAATCAAGGTTTTTGGAACACATGCCATGATTCTCTATATTTTTAGATTGTTTTCCCGTGTAAACTCATGTATACATCTTAATTAAAATGATTTAAACACTCACTAAAATCACATTAAAATAATAATGTTTTCGTATGTTAATAATTCACATTGACCTAACTACTGAGGTATAACATCGGGAAATGAAAACTATTGTAATTTTCTCTTTAGTTGATATGTATGTCCCTATGAAAAAGTTACAAAGGTTGGTGAGTGGTATGTTTGAAAAGTCAGAAAACCCATGCGCTCATTTGTTCATATATTTTTTCTCCTCTGGTCATTTAGTTGTTAAGACTGGTGAAATGGGGTGTGTATCCTCCAACTCATCCGGTCATCCGCAGCCCGATGACCAGGTGATCAAACCCAATCATTGGTTTGACTTGCCATCCGACAACAAACATACGGTTGATCATGCTAACATCCTGGAAAGGCGCGCAAGCTTACAAACGGTTGATGGATATGATAAGTTGTTTCAGAGGATCAGCAGCAGCAATGATGGTGAGTTGATCATTACAGACATGACAAATTCAGAAAGAAACATGACAGGAGATGTGGGAAACATGGAGTTTCAGAAAGTGGCTAAACAGAAGCAGGGGGGTCAGGGTCCGGGGGGCGGGGTGCAGGTGCAGCTGCAGCTGCAGCTACAGCCGCTGGGTATACCACACCGAAGTATGGTTTTAGTTTCTATGATAATAATAAAGTGAGTAATAATACTCAGGTGCCAGAATAGAATTCTGTTGAGACTTATACGACTAGCAACAGGAAGATGAAGGCATGGTAGAACTAGTGACTGCTTTCTACAGGTACACAACATTTGAAAATCGATGAGGACGACATTATTCAAACTGGTTTAAACATGCAACATACATACATTCTGGCTTTAACCAACATCACTATCCATTAAATGCATCATACATGCCTGCACACATATTTCCTATGTTGTGGTTAATCGTCATGTTTTCATTTTAATCTCACATGATTCATTGATGCATCTTTTTCATGTGCTATGGTCTAACCAAATTTAATCAGAAGCCATCCAACAAAGTATGTGCTTTCAAATTTATGAATCAAGGTATAAATATCACGCTAGATTTCTTGTTATAAATGAGTACAAACCTGATATCATCTGACAGTTACAACTTCTTCCACCTATCTTTTTGAATTATGGTGTCCTCGGTTAGATACTCCACAAACTCATCAATCAGATACGGCCACGCACCTTCAGCGTCATAATTTGAAAGCCCAGGCTCCACACCCTACAAACATTATATACACGACTTAATCCAAAGTAACATAATAACATACCCATGCTAAAATAGCACCCAAGAAACGTGATTTTAGGTAGTGTATCTTACAGTTGCAAACTCGAGTAGCTGAGACCAAGTATCCCGAGAAATAGCTTTGTTATGCTTTGCCTGAAATCAACAGCAGCACCGTACTAAATGTCTAAATCAATAATTCCGCATTGCAAAATAAGATTATTACCTGTAAAAACTGACACCAGTGATCAACCAATGGCCACTTCTTTACTGCAAACAATAACTGCCACATCCCTATAGCTGTATCCAATGCCAGGGACTTCTGACCCTGAAATCATATGCTAAAAATGAGCACTTGCAAATTAAGACACGTAAAACTGGCTATTATTTTAAGAGTCAATATGCTATGTACGGACCTTCTCCTTTGCCCAGTCAAATGTGAAGATATAGATCTCCTTGAATCTTTCTGAATATATCAGTAATCACAAATTAGCAAGAGAGTATGAAGTTCTTATAATTTAAACCGTTGAATAATTCCATAGCTTAAAGTCTTAATTCTTAAATATGCAGCAAACATTTATTTTGCAAAATGCAACAACCAGTTAGACTTGTTTTTTAAATAATGAAAGAGTTATAAAAAGGGTACATACGGTTATCATTTAGTTCAGAACGCAAAAATGGTAATCGCTCACGAAACTTCTCCAATGAATCTATCCTGCCACACAAATCACAGAACATAACCAGGTTAACTTAATGACACATCATCTCTAGATGCAGATACAAAAAGTGCTGTTAAAACTATAGGTACCCCAGAGATTGCAAGCCACCAACAAATTCCTGCTTGGAGAATTCACACATGGTAGCAGCCTTCATGTACCATGAGACAACCAACTGAAGTAACAATCCAACATCATGCCAATCAAGTTCAAAATCCATCTCACCATCAGAAAGTTCTAAAAGTTACATCTAAATCTAGCATTCATGCTGACATACCATGACAATATCTTGAGGGTCTACCTGCAAAATGACAGACGATTAGGGTCAAACAAATATCTCGTGAAGACTCCATTGTAAAAATGGCAATAATTCAAGCTACACTATGTATATCATACAAGCTTCAAACAAAGATACAGTTTTTGTTATGTGAACTAAGATGAAAATGTATGCTAGATTTACCATTAGATCATTGCAGAGGGTGCTAATGCCATCAGCCATAATCATATCAGCGTAAGGATCTGAAAAGAAACATAAAGGACCTTATTTATGTCATCCAGGATCATATCAAAAAGAAAATTTTGAGAAAAAGTCAAACACGGCCATTTATCTTATGAACTAGAACTACCATAAGATGCTTTAATTGGTAAAACATGCCTTTGTATCTATTGTATAGTGTCTCCAGATGTCTTGAATCTGTAGACAACTGGACTTGGGGTTGACTATAGAACACATCAAATGCTCCTTCAAGATGCCAATCACTGGTCTTCAAAACCTGAAGAGCAACTCTCTCACTGCAATCAGAAAGATTGAAAGAGAAACAAGCTATCAAAATCATGTAATTTGTACACAGAATATCACTGCAATTTAAACGCATGCTACAATAATCATTAGTTGAACAAGGAATAACATGCATCACAACTTACACACACGGCAGCCGATTTGTAATTAACTCTAAAAAGCAATGTGTTTTCAGGTAAGGCATTAAGATCATACTGCAGGAAATATTAGAGGAGCAAATTGTTGTTTGCATGGCATTAATGAAACCTTTAAGCCATCCGCCTTAGTGGTGAATCTGGAAGATCTCCTTAAGTGGAGCCGATGAATCAATAAGAGTAACAAAAGCAGGTTTAATGGATGGGGAATTATGAGATGTAGAGGATTCTCATAATATTAGTGAAGATTCATGAGAAACAGAATTAGTATTAGGAAGAAAGGAATGAGAAGCAAGTTTAAGAGATTGTGATAAAACCCAGAAATTAAATGAAGGTAATTGATTGATTTAAGTGCTGGAAACTGAAATATTACAAGATAGAAGACCCAATTCAAGATGGGTTGATCTCCAACAATGAAGGTATAGATACCCAATTTAGATAACACAAACATTGACAATCCTCAAAAGTCAAAACAAATGTGGAAGACTAATACTTAAACTAAAAGTTAGTGGGAGTAGTTATCTCCACTTCCTAATTTCATGGATCAGCCCCTAACCCTTAAATTTTGAATCCTTCCCTCCACTTGCTTATCTCCATTTAGCAGCTAAACCGCATATTTGATCCAACATTAGATTCAGGTTTGTATCAGATTGTATGGGAACAACATTTGGGTTTACAGTATCATTATTAAGAGTAGAGTAGATAGAAAGGAATAAAAGTAGTAGACTAAGGTGAAGAGTTTGCAGGGATGCATGTTTAGAAGAAAAGAAATTTTCCATGAAAATGCAACGAGTTCAATAACATGATTTGGCACTCACCTTTGTTTCTAACTTTTGCTGAACCATGTAATGGCCTTATATCTGGTTTTTTAAAACTCATATTCATCATTGAATTTTATCACAAATTTCCCTATTTTTGTGCAGCCTTCATTCTCTAATAAACAAATCAACAATTCCACATGAACTTTCTATAATGTTACAACAATTATCCTAAAGATGATTTAATTTGTTAAACCAGCCCACTTTACTAAGGTTATCTTGAAAGACTTATTTAAATGTTCAAGTTGATAGATGAGAGGTCCAATACTTTGACAGTAGCGTCTGAAATTTCTTCCGTAGTTTATAACATATTTTGCATACAAGAAAATAGTTGATTAACCAATAAATTTATAATCTAACAAGTGATTATATAATCAGATCTTGTTCAACCATAGAGACTTCATCACCAACCACTAGTTAGGACATGATTCATCAATAAAACAAGGTTTTAGTTTTGCAAGTAATATCATTTTCATAGTGTGATTTCATCCTAGAAAATTCCTCAAAGAAGGACGCCTTCGTCAAAACTCAAAACCATGGTTAAATTATCCAAGCTAGCAATACAAAGTGAATCATTCGCAGAGTTAGGAATATTATAATATTCTCAATTATGAATTTTAAGTTATGGGTCTCTATTAATGAAGATTAAAAATGATATCCCAAAAACTTTTCATAAAGATTCAAAATCCTCATTTCCAAAAGCAGATGAATCCATAAAACAAACTAATCAATTGAGGTTGAGAACAATTAGCATTTGATTTGACTTAAAAAAACTTAAATGATCTACAAAAATGGAAATTAATTGAATAAGAACACGAGTGTGGGTATTCAGTAGACCTGTAGCTCCAATACCATGCGAAAGCAGAAGAAAAAAAATTGATATGTGCCCACCCCACTTAACACACACCCACGTACCCATGAACATCCACTACATTAAATCATATTAAATTTTATTTTCTTTGTGTTTAGTAATATTAAGATAGTGGGTAGTTATTATGTGATCATAGGCTATAAGAAGTCTTCTTTGTTTAAAAATTTGTAATAAATGAAATTATAATGTTTAGAGTCTGATTTCTCTCTAATTTCTTCTGGTTATCTTCAACCTCCATTCTAAAATTATCCCAATTCCAAGTGGTACACATCATTCATGGCTCACCCACATAATAAGATACACACACAGGCACATATACTGTATCAGAAATGTAACTAGCTTACTACAAAAGGCGTAAACAAAATAAACGAAAACTCCATCTTGTAAACTCTACAAACAGAAATCCCTAACAATCAAATAGTTTACTAATAAACAAATTGAAAAACAACCAACCTGTCTCATGGCACAATTATGAGGGAATTAAATCAAGTAAGACATGATAGAACAACAGACTGCTGGCGTTGTGAAATTAGCACAAATTAACTAAACAACAAGCAAAACAACAACCATTTCATGAGAAGAGCGGACTACCTTGCGCCTGTAATAGCCATGAACTGTTGAACTTTGTCACGGTGCCCTCTGCCCAATTTGTTCTGTAACACAACCAAAAAATGAACAAAAAAAGTAAATTAGAGTTGAATTCAGAGATTTTAGCTGGAAAACCTAGATGATGAATCAAACCATCGATTATATGTTATAATTGTGCGTTTTTGAAGCAATTGATGAGGGTAATGTTAATGGCGAATGATAAATGCATGGTGACGAAATGAGATATGAAATGAAATACTAACCATTGTGAAGGTGATGAAGAAACCCTAATTGAATCGATGAAATGAAGGAGATGAATATGGTGACAGATGCCTACACGAAGGACCAACGTCTCGGTCTCTGCACTCGCAATTCGTCTTCTTCTGTCAAATCAAATGAATAATAATTGTTTGTTTGTATTTTAATCATTAGTTTATTCTCTCAACTAAATTCGAAAACATAGCGTTATTAAAATTTAGGTTGTTGCGAGCTTAGAGTGACCTGAATTTTTTTTATAGGTGGATTGTATATCACAAATCACAAGACTGTGTGTATTATTAACCATTGATTATATCGTAACGTTTTCTGAAAAACTTATAGACATGTATTGAATGCTCACACATGTATTAAGATTATTTGTTATACGTATATTTATTTTTCATTGTCTTTCATCACTTTAACGTCCCATCATCGACGGGTTCTCATGTTCTTATCAACGCTACGAAAATCAATCTGTGATGTCGTCTGGTGCCAACTTTTCAGTCCATACCTATCCAATTTGGCATGAGCACATATTTAACCTATGAATATTCACTTACTTATTAGAAGAAGTAACCATTTAATTTTCTCAATACACTAGATCTTTTTATTATAAGCATTTAAACTTTAAAAAAATTGTGAAATAGTAGTAAAAAGTTCACATTCATGAGTTGCAAAATAGTAGAATACTTTTATTTTCAAGCAAACCAAGCATACATCCTATTGATATTGTTTTTCTGTATTTTTTAGAACGTCATCTTGTATCCATATGTTAATTTGATCGATTTTGATATCTTTACATCAAATATATCCGTATATAAACATGTATACACCCATACAACTATTATACATGAATATACAACTTTTCAAATGTGCATACGCATGTATACCATCTTTTTATACCCGATTTTGATATCTTTACATCAAAAAAATCATCCCATTAGTGGACCACTCCAAGAATAAACCTAACTTTTTTTCCACTTTCAAAGTTAGATACATCAATTTTAGATTGATACAATCCATAGTTTATCATGGTGGAGTAGTTATAGTCTACACAATAATAAACAACTCCCAAGTGCAATTTCATGATGAAATCCATTTCATCATAATATCATAAAATAATGATAAAATATCTCCCCACCCCTTTACTTAACCGCCCCCCTTCAAATAGTTTTCACACAACTTTTCATCACATTACATTTGCATTCATCAATCATCATCATCAATCATCATCATCATCAATCATCATCATCATCATCATCAATGGAAGACGATACTGGAGTCACCGGCGACGGCGGCGGCGCTGCGGCTGCTCCGGCGGACCACCTCCTATCGCCTCCGCCACCGCAAGCTTCCTCATGGAGACTCAACATCGATCACTTTCGTCTTCCGCAGACCTCTAATTCGAGTTCCTCCGATCGATTGTCCGGCTTCCGGCGACTCTTCCGCCGTACTCCGAGTAATTACTTCACCTATATCTGCAATTGATCGTTTGATCGTTTGATTTTCATACGAATGTCATATATGTTGTGTTCAATGGTGTGATTCACTGCAATGTTGCTACATGCATCCAGTTTTATGATCGTTGATGTTGATTATACAGTAGATGTGGTTAATGCATGCTTATTGTTGTTAATATCGCGTCGTTTTATGCGTTAATTACTTAAATCCCTAAATCTCTTTTTTTGTTAAAATTTTGTGTGACCTAGAAGTCTAGAACGTAGTAATCGTGCTAGTTAGTTTAGATGATTCTAGTCGAGTCACAACAGTGAACTGTGGATTTTAAACTTTAATGTGAATTTGTTGTTTAGTTCATTTTGTCCCATGTTCTTTTACTTCTTTCTCACCTGTGGTTACAGGAGTCACACATGTGTCAATCATGTTAGGGTTTAAGGTTTTTCGGTGCGCATATTTATTCATGTCAACGATATTAACATGACTTTGGAATCACACATTTTTAATTTGTGCAACCTATACGCGATCGGTGTGACTCATTTATCGAAACAGGTTGACAGGTTGGTTGGTTCGAAACAAGTTGTAATAAATGGGCTGTAAATAGGTTGATGAGTCGACTTGTTTAGTGAAACGGGTTTGTGAGTCGTCCTGTTTAATTAAACGGGTTGGTGGGTCGCCTATTTATTTAAACAGGTTAGATAGGTTGCCCGAACCACACCCGTTTAGGTTTAATTAAACTGATAAACCCAAACACAACTTGTTTATTGAACGGATTAGATGTGACAATCCAAAACACCGATTTTTGACAATCCAAAACACCGATTTTGTTCTCACATGTTTCGAAATTGCCACCCAGCTTGTTGATCTATAATTCCAAAGTTTTCTTTCCCATGCCTTGAAATCCCAATAATCATATGGTTTTAGTTACACTTGCAACAATATTACTTCATGAATTTCAACATTATGATGACCGGACATAAATTTCATGGCAAGAATCAAAATAACATCCTGGCCCCTAGTATTGTTCCAACATGAATATTTTTAGTTTTCTGAAACCAACGAAATGAACTTTTGAGCAACATCTAATCAAATACACAAAGTTTTGCCTAAAATTTGTTTTTGCAGGCTAGAGCCTTGCACATAAGCTTTCTGTTTATGGCCAAATAGGAGTTGTTAAGCTGTTTTTGCTTACGAAATTAGTTCAATTCTTGACGTCTCCCTACAGGGAAACATGGAAAGATTCGAGAGTACTACAAGAAACAGGAACGACTCCTAGAAGGATTTAACGAGATGGAAACGATTAACGAGTCAGGATGTTTACCCGAAAGCTTAACCGAGGTCGGTTTGCTACTTGTGTTGTTTGTTGAAGTTTGTCTTTGAATAGATTTTTAAGTTTTTATATTTTTGTTCTTCGCAGGATGAAATGAAGAATCTGGCTAAGAGTGAGCGAATGGCGATCAACGTGTCTAATGTGGCTAATTTGGTTCTTTTCATAGCAAAAGTATATGCTTCTGTTGAGAGCAAATCTCTTGCGGTCATTGCTTCAACCTTGGATTCACTCTTGGACTTGTTATCCGGGTTTATTTTATGGTTTACTTCACATGCCATGAGAAACCCGAATCATTTTCACTATCCAATCGGGAAGAACCGGATGCAGCCTGTTGTAAGCTCTTTAATCTCTTAAATTAATGATACTTTAGCAGACAATATTGGTTGGTATGGGGGTTGGGATGTTCAAAATCACTCTGTTCACCATCATGTTTTAACAGCATAGTTTGTTTACTACACACGTGTGCATACATATATACAATTCTATTTGCACTGATTATGGTGATTGCAGGGTATTATAGTTTTTGCATCAGTAATGGGAACTCTTGGGTTCCAGATATTGCTAGAGTCCGCCAGACAACTTATTGCAAAGGTTTGTCCTAAATCATGTTGTGCATATCATTTTTTTTGCTCAATCTTGAATTTTGTTTAATAAAATATTCTCCTGGACTCGGTTTCAGACTCACCCTGATGTGGACCGTGATAATGAAAAATGGGTGATTGGCATCATGGTGGGTGTAACGGTGGTGAAGTTTGTGTTGATGGTCTACTGCCGAAGATTTCAAAATGAAATAGTGCGGGCATATGCACAAGATCATTTCTTTGATGTTGTCACCAATTCTGTTGGATTAGTTTCAACTATTTTAGCTGTTCGGTACCGATGGTGGATTGATCCTGTGGGCGCTATAATTGTAAGTACCATAAGAACTAAGCTTGACAAAATGGGTCAGGCCGGGTCAAGTCAAAACACGTTGGCAATGGGCTATGTTGACCCATTTTGACCAGTTTTATAAAGAGACCAAAATCAACCTATTTAGCAATCATCATTTTATTTTTTGACTTGGTTGCTTGCAGATAGCACTTTACACTATCAACACATGGGCGAGGACGGTTATGGAGAATGTGTGGGTGTTAATAGGTAGAACGGCTCCACCGGATTTCCTAGCAAAACTGACTTATTTGGTATGGAATCATCATGAGGAAATAAAACATATAGACACAGTGAGAGCATACACATTCGGTTCACATTATTTTGTGGAAGTGGATATTGTGTTGCCAGAGGATATGCTGCTCAACCAAGCTCATAATATTGGTGAAATGCTGCAAGAAAAGCTTGAACAACTCCCTGAAGTCGAGCGCGCCTTTGTTCATATCGACTTTGAGTTTAGCCACAGACCTGAACACAAAGCAAAGGTCTAGCTAACATTATCTTTTAGCATGTTCTTTAGGTTGAATAAACACTAAAGGATCATATTTTATGCAATCTTTTTATGGGTTATATATTGATGTTGATTTTATCAGTTTAGGTTTGATAGATTGATCGAATTTGAATAAAATCTTGTGGTGAAGTAAATCAAGTTTTCCTTTTTCTTGATCGATTTATTTGTTAACGTTTGCTAATTGCTAGTACCCTTGCCTATTCACAATCTTTGGCCTTTAGACATTGATGATTCTATTCTATGTTTATTAAGCAAGGGTTATTGGCCCTTAATTTGCAAAACCGAACTAATCACTTTCCTCTCCAAACACCGATTTTAGAAAAACCGATTTGTACATCGCAGGTAGCATGACCCAAAAGAAAATGGCACCTAATGTAACAATATAGTGCGGAAAGAAAATTGCAAGAGTCTTCACTGACAGATCTAGAGTTTTTATTGTCGAGAAAAAAATAGACCAGCCAAAAGGGTCAAAATAATAACATTAAATCATCAATTATGTATACTTACATTTGAAACTCAATTATATATACTTACATTTGAAACTAAACTAACGTGAATAGTAATGTTTAATATGTAATGTTTATAGTACAAGATTTTAAAGCATAAACATTTTGTGTGGCTCTTAAGCGGCCACTGCTTCTTATCTCACTTTTTCCCATCAGTTTCATCGTATTATGTATAAGTGTATCACTATTCACTAATAGAGGTGAAAAACAAATGTCACTAGAAATCTGTCTTAATTTTATTTTTTTACGTTCATTCACATCCTACAAAATACAATTTTCTCTTTTCTCTCTCCTTTCTTTTTCATTTCCTTACCACACTCGTATTTTAAATTTCTTGGCACGAACTTCTCCCATTTCTCTCGTTTTCATGTCATTACATATCTCCTCCTCATTAAGTTTACCTTAAAAACATCAAAAAATCTTCTCATCGGAGATGCTCGAACATTAGAGAGATGGAGTGGATACATCAAAAGAAGTGGCAACAAGGATTATGTTGTCAGAACAAAAAGCAATTTGGTTCGAATACGAGCTTAAGAACGCTAAATAAGACGCGATGCGGATGCTTTTGGGACTCAAACATATGATATTTTTTTTCGGCATATACAAAAACACTAGTGGGGTTAAGGTTAATTACTTCGTTTTGATATTGATTGATTCATGAAAGGGTTGACTTTGTGTTGTTTGGATACAAAGGGAAACAAACTTTTTAGTGGTTTTGAAGTATGAAATAAAGTGCCTCGATAGCTATACATTTTTACATTTCATAAGTCATTATAAAGCAATTCATGATGTTAATTTATCAAATTGCAAATTAAGCAAAGTTCGTTTGATTTATCACTAATTTCAAATACGATATAAAAAAAGCAATATTTTCTAATTCATTCATAACTCTCAACCAACAAAATCATTAGTTACATGACTTCTCTTCTTGTCCAACCTGTTTAGCCTTTTGCTTGTTTATGTGTATCAAATCATGACAACAAAGGTGTTCAACTTAATTATTAATAATATGTTAAAAACCGTCGATCTGATGAACGCAATGGCCACATATGATAACAATAGATCCGGCCTAGGGGAACTTTACCATGTGTTATGAGGAAGTCAAGGTGACGTCAGATGTTGAAAGGCATCCGGTAGGATGCGCATAAAACCAAGGGCGGATCTATTTGGAGCCGAGGGGTAGCCTCCGCTACCCCTCAACTTTTTACGGTTAGTGTATTTACGGTTTTACATAATAAAAAATAAAAAAATTATTGTTTTACGTTACCCCTAAGAAAATATTACGTTACCTCTAAATTTTTTTTAAACTCAACACTTTATTGAAAGTTAAAAATATTATAAAAGATAATTTTATATTTTATAAAAAACATTACAGTTTATAAAAACATAAATAATTAAATAAACCTAAAATACACAATAGTCCAATACAATAATAACTAATAAGCCCAAAATAAAAATAAGCCCAAAAAACAATAAACAACTTAAAAATATAATTAATTAGGCCTAATACTCATAACTCAATCAAATATAAAACATAAAATAAAAAAATACCATCCATCGTCTCATGCCCTCATAAACCCTTTGTCCCTTCCATAGGTCATAACCAGTCAGCCATCATCCACCCACAATACCAATCATCCCACGCCCCCATCGCTGACCGTCAGGCTGACCACCGCCAAACTGCCTCCTGCTGCGGCGACTCTTGCCACTACTCACATGTGATCTTTAACCAATTACCTACCCACTTGAAGGTAATATTTCTAGTGTTTTTTATCTATTGCACTATGAAATTAAAGATTTAGGATTAATGTCTTTCAATCTCTAATATTTAAGTTTAGTTAAGTGTTATTTGTTATAAAAATCAATGGTTATGTGGTTCAATTTCTAATATTTAGGGTTTATATAATTAGGTATTTAAAGTAAGGATTTAAAACATGAACTAAAGATTTGATATTAAAATTAAGTATTTGAATTGTGTTATTTCTAAGTGTAATTTGTAATCTTATTGTGTTATTTATTATAAAGTTAAAGATTTAAAAGAGAAAAAACAAGTTCTTATTGGTAAATTTTTTTAACCGAAATGTTCAAAAGTAAGATATTGGTTCTAATAATGATGATGATATTGGGTTAACAACTCTTTCGAGTTCAATTTCTCTGATCCCAAATGGATTTGATTATCTTATTTCGGATCTCTTTATTAATATAAATGTACGGTAAAAAAATTTACGTTACCCCTGAAACTTTGTTTCTAGATCCGTCACTGCATAAAACCATACTACCCTGAAACATTATCTCAGATCATAATAAATATGCTATCACAGTTTGAAGTTTCCACATTTTGCCAAACTGAAGGATATTGATTCCAATTCCTCTAGAAAAAAGAATAGTAAGACTTCCAAATATTTTGTATCTTAAACTCACCTATTTGATGCTCTAGCTATTGCTTTTTGTCTTTAACCTTTGCGATGTTGTGACAACTCGTAATTTTCAGGTTAACATCGCTATCACTATCTGATATTTTAGCAAATAAATTTTTATTATCAATAGGTAATAATGGTTGTTATTATAATTGTTATTATTATAATAATGATTATTGTTATTATTATTAGTAACAACTAAATGTAGTTAATTAATTGTACATTAGACTAACAACTAAAAGTAAGTAACAAATTGTACATAGGCTAAAATGGTGGTACTAAAATGTACATAGGCTAAACTAGTAGTACTAAATTGTAAATACCTTGTAAATTGAAAACACAAAAACGTAAGCTCTTTTCTTTCTTGCGGTTATTTTCCAAAACACCCGAAAACACTCCCGCAACCCTAATCGATCGACGGCAGGTTGTGCAAGCATCTTGCAGTCGTAACCGTTTCCCTCACAGCCGTGAGTCCTCTTGAGTTCATCACCGATCAATCATCTCGTGCAAAGCTTCTTCCGGCAGCCCCTCACGATCGCTATTCTCTGGCGACACCCATCGCAATCGAGCGCATTCCGGCGAGAAGCATAATCTTCCATTCGAGTTTCATCTTTAATTCGTAAGCGATCGTCGGTAAGGTTACTTTTTTCGATTCGTTTCGAATATATTACGGTTTCGTTTTCGGTGATCTTCTTACGGTTTCGGGTCTCGCTTGTGTACGTTGTAGTTGTTCTTGTTGTGGACGTGTTCGGCAATGGTTGTGTGGGTATGTTTCTGGTTTGGGGATGTAAGTGTAGGTGCATCGAGGGGGGTGAGACACTTGTGTGTGAGTATTGTTCTACAAAAT
>BJCM01267391.1:0-11983 GCA_018326385.1 Flaveria bidentis | reverse complement strand
TCTGTCTATATATATATATATATATATATATATATATATATATATATATAAAATAAAATTTAATGAAGTGAATAAAATAATATACGATTCTTAAATAATATATATTAATTAATATAACAATTAAAAGAAATTAATTAAATTCGGGTAAAAATAAAACTATTGTATAAAATAATTATATTTTATGCTTAAAATGTTATATATATTTTTTATAATTTAAATGAAATTACCATCTTATTCAAAAAAATCTATGAATCGTTGTTCAAAAAGAAAAAAACACGCGTCCTATGATAACCATATTCCACCTATAATAAAGTTCAACTAAAGGCATGTATGAGACAGGTTCTTTCTAGCTTGGATGGCGACTTCATGCTTAGTGTTCTAGTTTTCAAATCACAATTCCACATAAATAAGTAGTCAATATATGTTATACTAATTTAAATGAAATTAAACAAACAAAGAAAAATTTAAGTAATACTACTAAATTAAAGTCCTTTTCACAGTTTATCCAACATGTTAAAACAAAACATTCAACCTATATGATTAATTGTCGATTAACAATCATCCTCTTTCATATCAGGAACCACATTCAAATCAAATGCATGAACCACTTTACGCCCATCGCCTATATCACGCTTCAATTCTTCATCAACATGTACACACTTGATTCAGCCATCAACGGATGACCACAAGCAAGAACCATAAGACACTCACTTGCCACTTGTTCCGACTTCTCACCAACCTCCTTATGGTTCATGTTTTTTTCAGCCGTCGATGACCGACAATGATCATTAGCCATGAGCACCAGAGTCTTTGCACCTTGGATTAACTCATATAATGCAAAGAATACATTTGTATCGTCACACGAGTGACCCATTAAATGTTCATATAAGTATTTCATCGATACAAAACTCGTTTGGCATAAACGACATACCAGTTTACCTTCACTTTTCCTAAAACCAAGGACCAAATCCTTTCTATCTTCTTGATCATGATGTTGCTCATTCTTCCTCGGTTTCTTGATGTTTTTCGCAATTGTGTGTTTCACAGGCATGATTGTGGTGGTGGAGGTGGAGGACCCAACGTTAACGATCGTGGGTTTCTTGAGTCTGGTTGCGTTTATGGGCTACGTGAAGGTGAAGGTGGCGACAATGGTGGTGGTGGTAGAGATAAAAGAAACACCGAATAAAAGTTTGTAGATATAAAAAAAAACCCTAAATTTGTAGTTACGAGAAGTGTATTATATATTAATACTTGGGTAGCAAAGAAACTTGGAAAACCTTTCTTAAGTAGAAGATAATGATAATAACTGAATATTGATTGGATATATCTAAGGATAAACCGAACATACAAGATTTGGTCGAAAATCTAGCATAATACATACATGTGGAAATTGACTTTTATTAAACAAGATAAAATATAATTATAAAATAAATTTAAAGTTAAGTCAAAACGAAAAGTCATATATAAGATTCAAAATAATTTTTAACTGAACTGAATACTGTTAATAAAATTCTAACATTTTTTTTGTTCAATTAAAATTCAACAATCTTCTTATATATTTTATGATTATAACTTAAAGTATTGATAACTCCTACCAGTGAGTATAAGTAGTTCTTCGGATCATAACCAACGGAAGAAATTCAGCGACAAACAAGTAGCTGTTTATACGGGTAATAATTCAGAAGTTAAGCCTGTTATGGAATGGAATCTAATGGGATTCAGATTGAAAATTATCTAAATATTTAAATAATAATTATTTTGTTAATTATTCTTTTATTTAGTTGATCTTTATCATTATCTTAAAACTTTTAGTATTTAATATAAATATTAGGGTTAGGTTAATATTTGTTATTAGATTAATGATTATATTTTGATTTAAAGAATCCTTGAATTGTTATTAAGTTATTTGATTGCTTACGTAACTGCATCACTAATGTTAAATATTTTAATGTAGTTAAATTGATCAGGTGACCAACATAATAATAACAAAATAAAAAGGTACACAGGAAAGATGAATACATCTATGTAAGTTTTTCCCCAACTAAGTGTAGTTACAAATTTTATTTAACAAAATAATGTATTTTAAAAAATATTTATCAAAATAGAGTAGTTTTCAAAACTCTATTAATTCTCACTCCTACATTTATTAACTACTTAAAAATATTATTTTTAAAATTTTCTTTTTAATCCATTTAAGGATAATATCTTTAAATTTTTTCAAATGTTTTTCGAACCTTTTTTATACTTTTCTAGAATTTTTATTTTATTTTTTTTCAAAAGTGGTGAACGACTTTTTTGAATAGTCGTTCTATTAAAATGATATGTTTTTTTTAATTTTCTTTAACTTCTATAAAATTGAAATAGTATCCACTTTTTACAATAATTAGAATTTATTTATAAAGTTAAAAAAATATTCCAAAAATAATTATATCCATTAACAAACCTCCTATAAAATAGCTCGACAATTTTTTTAAATTTTTTAAAACCTTTTTTCTCTAATTTTTGTAAACGTTTTATTTATTAATTTATTTTTCCCCTTAGTTAGACAAATAGTTTGCAACATTTAAAAAATATATCAAACAAGTTACTAAAATAAAGAACATATCTACCTAAAAACTTATAACTAAATAAAAAATCATTTTAAATTCAAAATGTTAAACAAAATAAAAAATATTTACGTTTTAATATTAAGAATGTGTTTTAGAGTGTTACAAACTAATTTTAGATATGTTTTTTATTTAAAAATGTTACAAACAGTAAAAACATATAAATTTAATACAAGGACTAAATATTTAAAAAAGTAATTCTTGTAAAGCATTTTTGAATGAAACTTAAAAAAATATTTCTAGAAAAGTATAAAAAAAGGTTCAGAAAACATTTCAAAAGTTTTTAATATATTATCCTTAAATAGTTTAGAAAAAACTTTATATGTTTTTTTAAGTAGCTAAGGGTGAAAAATAATAGTTTTAAAACTACTTTATTTTAGTACATATTTTTCAAAGTTCATATTTTGATAAATAAATTTTAACTACACTAAGTTTAAATCAATTTTAACTACACTAAGAGGCTGTTTGATTACACTGACTGGATAAGATCTGACTGAGTCAGAAGCTGACCCAGTTAAAAGTTCTGACTGGGTATGCATCTGACTGAAACTTGGTTGTTTGATTCAGTGTCTGACTGAAACCAAAACGATTCAATATTTAAGTAACAAACCCCACCGGAGTCACACCACCAATCAGAACCACCACCGCAAGGGGGGGCTGGGGATCGGAGGGGGTGGCGGCCTGCGGGTCAACCGGTCAACATATTTTTTTTCAAGGTCTGGGTCAGCACTGGAGACCCGGTCAGCCGGGCTCGAAGCTAAAATCAAACGAGCTAACCCGCTGACTCACTCAGTCGGTCAGCCGGGTAAGCCTGGTCAGCCGAGTCAGCCTGGTCGGCTGGGTCAGTCTGGTCAGCATCGTCAGCCTGGTCAGCCCGGTTAGCAGGGTTAGCCCAAAAACAAACATCCCCTAAGTTAGTTGGGAAAAAACTCTACATGTATAAAGGTTTCAAATGAGAATGACATTCAGGAACCGTTTTAAATAATTAAGAATTATATTTGTGTATTTAGATCTGCAAACTCTACATGTATAAAGGTTTCAACTGATTTCTTTCTCCTACTCGCCTTCTCCTTAACTTGCTTCCTATGGATACCAA
Organism: Flaveria bidentis; assembly: GCA_018326385.1. Lineage (NCBI taxonomy): Eukaryota > Viridiplantae > Streptophyta > Magnoliopsida > Asterales > Asteraceae > Flaveria > Flaveria bidentis. The sequence continues at coordinate 8,281 of BJCM01267391.1, read as the reverse complement.
GTCTCATCGCCGATCACCATCACCAACATTAAAAAAATTGTGTTTTTCACTCATCCAATATAATTATTTGGTGGAATTATTTAAAACCCATTGCTTGGCTTTCCTTGTCAGTGATTATCTTGATCCCTCGCGTCATCGGACCACCCCTTCCTCCCCCATTGTCACACCCCAACCTTGATGGTGGAAACGTCGAGATGTGAGGGTTAAGATCGTTCACAACCACATAACGCTATTAATAATCCCAAATATATTATTCATAAGTTCCAAATGTATTATTATAATTAAAAGTCTCAAACAAAGAAAACATCATGCATAAAAGTTAAATGTAAAAAGCTCATCCATTTATTTTTATCTAGGTCCAATCCTAGATGTGATAAGCTTCAAAGAGTAGTAATCAAACTTGAGCATTTCCTGAAACATGTTAAAAATAAAAGGTCAACAAAATATTAGTGAGATTTTCATAGTTTGCAATACATAAGTATATAAAATATGGCAATTCATGTTGTAAGTTAGAGAACAAAGTAACTAGGGATGTAAGACAGAATGCACAATCAAACATTGACAAAGTTTTACAAGTCTCAAACATTTACAAGTATATACGATTAGCTATGTGTACTTGGATCAACCAAGCAGACTTGTCAGGCCCATAGATCTATGACGTCGCCAAGCTAGCAGTAGTTAATGATTGTACATATATTCGACATTACATGGTAGCTACAAAGGTCAACTAACCACAACATACAAGTGAAATGCCATAAGTTTACAAGAATCAAACGTTTTTACAAGTACAATGTTTATAATGTAACATGTTTCACCCCAAAGTGTAAAAATATAAAAAGGGGTATAGAAATACTCACTTGCTCAATAAATATATAATTGATGATTAATAAGATTAATATTATGCGTCGTTCCAATGTAAGCCCTCACGAGGTACCCAAACGTTTATGGATATTTACAAGATTTAGGTTAAACGACACCTTTAATGATTTAGTGAGTACTAGGAATTCAAGGAGAATTTGGGGTTTTGACAGTCCTTAATAATAAAACACTTTATTTTAAATTTTAAAGAAGAACATGGTACTAAATAGTATCTCATAATAATAAGCTTACAATAACCAACAAATCTTAATTATATAAACTGCAATATCTTTTTGTATTTATTTGTAAAATTTATAGTTTTATTCAATAATATTTAAGCTAATAAAACTTGTGGTGATATGCATCTTCATTAAAATCTATATTTTTTAAAGATATACTAATTATAACCTTTATTTTATAAAAATTATCAACTTTTTAAGGAAATAATTTTACAGAATTTATTTAAATGACCTAATATATAATAACAGTTCAAAACTTTTTTTTTATAATTTCTATAAATTTTTCTACATTTTTTCATAAGCCAAAAAAACCTTTTAAAAAAAATATGTGAGGTGGCCCGGGTTCGAACCCGAGACCTCTTAGGAAGATTGCATGCGCTTTACCAGTGAGCTAAAGGGTCGAGGCCGTGTTAGAAGGCGGATTTTAAAGTTTAAGAACTTAGTTACAAAGCATTCCGCAATCGGTGAACCCTAGCATAAACTTGGATCAAATTGAAGCTTAATTCGATTTGGTGGACATTAATAATCATGGGGCTTTTGTTCCCCATGTTAAAACGAGTATGTGGCTATGTGGAATTACCCGATTGAAGATGATTTGAAGATGGACACTACGTTGAACAGCTCGTGTTTGTCTCGGGTCCAATCGACGAGCAATTGTTGATGATAATCGAATTAAACTTGAGGGCAGATTCGAACTATGATCTTGATGCAAAGCCCTCTCTCAATTTCAGTTTAATTTGCTCAGATTGTGTATTTTGATTGAGGTGAATGTTGCGATGCAATGGTTGTTTGGGTCGAGTTGTTTATGTGTTTTAGGAGAAATTGGAACCAATAATCGTTTAGGAATGACTAGATAATTGATTAGGTTCGTTTAATTAGGTTATTATTAGGGTTTAATGCTTCGAACGACTATGAGTTTAATGACGATTTCAGTTATGCATCGTTTGGGTTTGTAACCGGTGTTAGAGCTCAATTATAGTAGTTTATTGAGTTCGAATCGAGTTCCCGAATAGTTTAGGTTGGTTTGGGGGTTACAATTTGATGTATTTTGACGATTTTAAGGTCGCCGGACTCCGACCGGAGGTTGGCCGGAGTTGCGGCCGGAAAGTAGGGTAAGGGAGGGGGCATTGGTTTGGGTTTTATAATTTTACAGCATTGGTCCCTCAACTTTCAATCTTTATTATTTTATGCTTAAAACTCTCTTTTAAGTTTTATAAATTGGCAAAACTAACTCCTGAACTTAATTAACTTAAATCTTTTCAAAGATTAGTAATTTTTATAAATTAAAATTATTATTAGTATTATTACTATTATTTTTATTATTATTTCTATTGTTATTATTATTATTATTAATTTTGTTAGTATTGTTATTATTATTATTATTATGATTATTATTATAGTTATTATTATTATTATCATTATTATTATTATTATTAGAATATTATTATTATTATTATTAGTTTTATTATTATTTTTATTATTATTGTTATTATGATTATTATTATACAATTTAATACTTTAATTACTAACTTTTAAAATTTAATGCCAATAAAGAAAATAAACATAGATAACCCATAAGTTTCATGTATGGCAATAAAGGCCCTTACAATAATTAACAATACAAACTTATAAATAACCTTAAAATACATGATGTTACACCCATCATCGTCCAAAGCTTGAGAAAAATCTAACAGTACAACCGCCCCATTGAAAGATGAGAAAGTTAATTGGTCCTGTTTGCTATCTTGCTTCAATGGATATACAATACGACATCTAATAATTTAGCATTAGTTATCAAATTCTTATCCATTTTGATGTTGGTCTTGTTTGTTTTCAATTAATTCTGTTCTCATTTATTTCATCTGAATCAGATCTTTCTCCTTCATTTCATCTTTAGTGGAAATGAGAATTTAGATATAAAAACTTTTATGAAGTTTGTCGGACAGAAGAAATAGACTTAAAGTCGATTTTACCCGTACAAGGTTTAAAATCAAAAATCGTAGCCCAAACTTCCTATCATCTGATCTAACGACCGAAAAGTTTATCTGAATCCAACACGACACAAACACAGACACATGAACATATATGTGTGTGGGTGTGGGGGGTTTAAAATAATTATAGGTAAAGTATAGAGTGAAGGGATTCTGACATCCTTTTGATGACCTATGTTGTGCTACAGGTATATCTATATAATTTGATTGAATATTGCTAAAACCGTCGTAGTAGTAGAACCGGGTAAAGTACACAAAAAATATTTCTTTTCTATTATATTAGTATTAGTTCATATAAGATTAATTTTAATTAGTAATTCCAGTTTAGTGAAATCTTTCTGAACTATTGATGATGGTTCTACATTTTGGTTTATGCTAACCGGTGATAAAGGAGCGTGATGGGAAGATGATTGTATCATGAGAGAAGTAAGGATGTTAACTTTATTAAATAATTGTTTTTATGTATCAAATTATAATATAGTGTATTAATTTTATACATAAATTTCTACTTAAAACCTATATAGAATGTTTTCAAGAAAGGCGTTTAATGCATCACGCTAATTAGATGTAATAAATTAATCAAAAGAGTAAATTTTGCGGTTACATGACATGATATTGTTGATGTTTGTATTGTCCTCTATATTGAATAGCTAAAGTCTAAAAGGGATCAAACAGAGATTTGGTACGAATATTGCTTGTATTCTTTAAATTGTATATCAAAGTTACCGTTATATATTTATATTATTTAATTTAGAATATTTTATACTGACATGCAAAGACACACATATCAAAGTGATGTATAAATACCATAAGATGAAATGTTGGAAGTATTTTATTGTAAAGGTGCATATAAAGTTGTAACATTGGTCAACACACGCAGTTGTATGTACGGAACTTATATTTTATGAAATATTAGATCCGATCTTGATACCGTTTGGTCATAACTAGGAGTAATAATAATATATTTGCTTTTAATTTTATCAATACAAGTTTATGTTATTTATTAGAAGGAAAATGACTTAAAATTAGAAAAGCATATTTGATTTAAGTGAATTTTTTAAGAAAATGCGTTTTTTAATTCTTAAGCTCATTTGGTTTTTGCCTTTATTTGAACATGTAAGTCCAATTTTACGTTCTGACTTGAGGTATGAGCACTACCTCATCTCACACTCACTAGTAGTCTAGCACTCGATTATCCGCGTCTTGTTAAAAAAAACCATTATCCTTATCAGTGAATGATGAAAAATGAGTATCACACGTGAGTTAGAATATCACACACGCTTGTACTATGAACACTCAAATAATATGTTGAAAATTATGCACCCACTTTATACACCTAGACTCTAGAGCAACGCTTACCCCCTTCGGCACCTGTTTGTGACTGAGGAGGACAATCGGCGCTAACATGACCACCACATCACATACGATGGTGTCGTTGGTTTGTGTCTTCGTTGTGATGAAGGCCCTGCGAGACCACTCTCCTCTCTACTTCTCATCTTCGCCTTTTTCTGTTTTGTTTTCAATTTTCTTCCTTCTCCTTTTTAAATCCTTCAATCATTTTTCTGTAACTTTTTTTTCTTCTAGATGAGATGGTATTCAATAGAGTTAAAGTAGGTGAGGTGATTTCTAACATTGTATTTCCGAATTTAGTAAATGAAACAAAAAAGCATTGGGTATGCCAGCTAAAAGAATCGCTTCTCGCCTTGCTTGCAAGAGCATAAGCAGTAGCATTTTAACCCTATATGAGATAGAACTCTTTCAATTCATGAGAAAGTGCTTTAGTAGAGTAGTGATTTCCGGTTCTAACGCAAGACACAAGGAGAAGCACGAGCAAAGCGATCTGGCTAAACGTGCAATGCCCCGTAAGGAGATCTAGCTTATCGGTCTAGTGCTTCCGGATGATTGTCAGTTCTAAATTAATTCTTCTTTGCCACTAGCGGCAACAAAGTTCTTAGTAATTAGCAAGGTGGAAGGAAGATCTCCACTCATTTCATTCGTAAAGAAAATTAGAACATATATTAAATAATGAATGATGCAGGATATAATTTGATTATGTGTTTCAGAATGAAAAAAAGAGAAGAAAAAAAGAGAATGAAAATTTATGTGTTCCTTGAGTTGAAAAAGAAAAAAACAAGAGAATTTATTTATACATCATTTCAATCTCCTAATTAAACTAGGTTGAAAAAATAAAATCAAAAAGGAAAATTAATTAAAAAGTAAAAACACTTGGTGGAAAATTAAATAAAAAATAAAATCAGATTGTATATTCGTTCAAAGAAAAAAAGTAAAATGATGAAAAGCACGAGACGAGAGTATAATATAAAAACTAAAAAGCAATGACATACCAACCACCACTGAAGCAGCCTCTTTCTGTTGCCTCTGCTGTCATGTTCAAAACCACACTCTTCACTCTTCTCACCATTCTCCTTCTTCAATCTCACACCAATGGCCAACGACGAACACCACAATCAAACAAATGCAATTTCTTCAAAGGAAGTTGGATCATCGATCGATCGTACCCTATGTATAATGGATCTGAATGCCCCTTCGTGGACCCCGGCTTAAATTGCCAGAAGAACGGCAGAGGCGACACCTTCTACCTCAGCTTCCGATGGCAACCTCACCGTTGTTCACTTTCAAGGTGAGTGTTCGTCGTTGATTCATTGGATCTGTTGATTTGAAGTTTATCGTCCAGATCTGTTGATTTTGAAGTTTGATTGCGTGATTAATGTTGTTTGATTTTGTGATTGAATGGAATGTGATGTAAATGTGTAGGTTTAATGGGAAGAGGTTTTTGAAGATGAACAGGGGGAAGAAGATCATGTTTGTGGGGGACTCGTTGAGTTCGAACCAATGGCAGTCACTTGCGTGTATGCTTTACCGTAGTGTTCGTTCTAACCACACGTTTCAGATTAGTGGACCACTATCAACTCTTTCGTTTCCGGTGAGTTCTCATTTCCATTTCTGATTTTGGCTCTGTGTGTACACTGTGGTTGTTCAGGTAACTCTTGGCTTGTAATTTGTGTGGAAATTGTTTAAATACATTCGAGAGCTCAAGTTAGGCTGCTGTTTCGTAACATCTGATTCAACATCTTGATTGTTCAGATGTAAATAGTTCAATATTTAATAGTTCGTATTTTTCTTTTCGCGAGTAAATGTTTGAGTCTCAATGGTTTAGATATTTGTTTTTGAATGGTTAAGAATTATACTAACGATGAATGATTAAAAAGTCTAATTCTGAATAATTAAGACCTATTATCCGAATTTGTCAGACATTTATCTTTGAATAGTTAAGTGATATACTAACTCTTAATGGTTTAGAGCTCTTAATGATTCAACACTTTAAAGTTCAGACATCTTTTATTGATTCAACACTTTAAAGTTCAGACATCTTTTATTGATTCAACACTTAATTATTCGAAAATTGTCAAACAACCCCTTAGTTGGCCCATACAGATTTTCGAGCAAAGTTTGAGCTCGTATGAGCATGCTTATTGGCTAATGTTGTTATTGACTTGACTTATGAACAGCCAAAAGAAAATTAAGTCTGCTGGTTTGGTCGGTTTAAGACTTGTACAGTTCATTTCAAAGTTTAATGATTTGGCTTTTACTGATTTTGATATGAAACTTGAAACGGTAGTTTGATCATTTTGTTTTAAAAGTTTGCAATTATCTATACGTATCATATTTTTTAAACATCTTTGTCATTGTAAAAGTTTTAATGCATACTACCGACTTTAGAATTATAAAGAAATCAGTTCAAACCATCAGACCAGTAGTTTAACCTTATTATATTTAAAGTTTGCGATAATCTGTATATATTTTATTTATAAACAATCTGTCATTATAGAAGTTCGAATGCACACTACCATATTTAGAAATAAATAAAGAAATTAGTTCAAATTATGAAACCACCAAACTGACCGACTCGTTTAACCTGGCTGATTTTGTTTGTTGTTTTCCGAAACCATAATTAGTTGTTCGGCCTATAATTTTTATCAAGACTAGTCAAATCAGACCGTTAAACACCCCTCCATTTGTCCACTCATTAGTTTTGTAAAGTTGAACATTTACTTTGGGTTCACTGAAGGAATATGGAGTCTCAGTTATGTACTTGAAAAACGGGTTTCTTGTAGACCTGGTGGTGGAGAAAAGAGGCCGGGTTCTAAAACTGGACTCCATCAGCAGATTTAGTAAATGGAAAGGAGCAGACATTCTCATCTTCAACAGCTATCACTGGTGGACCCACACCGGAAACCGTCAAACGTATGTCCAGATTACAACTCATTATGCACATTGTACTACTTTATTGAATGATTCTTACATGTGTGTTTGGTTTTGGCTGCAGATGGGACTACTACCAAGTTGGTGAAGATATATACAGAGACATGGGCCGTATGTTAGCTTACAAGATTGCTTTGACAACATGGGCAAAATGGGTCGATTCCCACATAGATTTCAAGAAAACCCGGGTCTTTTTCCAAGGGGTTTCTGCTGTTCATGAGAGGTAAGCTGCAATAACTAATGGTAATGTTTAGGGGCGTAAATATGTAACAAGACATGAATAACATGAAAACCGAGAATTAAGTTTAGTCTAAAGGGGTTTGGGTCAATTAAGGTTGAACACATAAATACGTTTAGGTATACAGGTCGTGTCAAGTCGATCCAACAGACTCATGAGTTGGCCTAAGCCCATCTATTGATTAAATTTTCTAAAACTTGCATATGCCATAATAACTCGATATAAACAGGCTTGTGTCAAAATTTAAAAGACAAAACAGAAATGAACATCCTGTTTAGTTTTATAGTTTAAACATAATCAATTATACACATTTGTGTTTTATAGTTTAAACATAATCAATTATACACATTTGAATTTTTATGTTGTAAATTAAGGAGTTTAAGATACATGAAAAAAAATTTAGAATCTGAAGTTAAACGAGTTTTTTTTTCTCAGCCCATGAAAAGTCTATGTTGTGTTCGGGTTCAATTGCTAGAAACAATTTTCAGGTTGGCGTCGGGTTCAACGAGTAACATAAGAACACAATTCATTAACACCCCTAGTTTATCTTAGTGAATCATGTGTTCTGCCTTTAATTCTAATCTAGATTATATTTATGTGATTAACATAAGAACACAATTCATTAACACCCCTAGTTTATCTTAGTGAATCATGTGTTCTGCCTTTAATTC